>CAKNXH010063411.1:57386-68734 GCA_932178445.1 Andricus quercusramuli
GCTTCACATGATGCATACTTCCCTAATACCCCTGAATTCGCACGCGACTACACAATGTTGATTAACAATATTGTTCATTGATGAATTCAATTTTTCCAAAAAATTAAGAACTCATGAAATTCTTCAAGATCGAAATGCGTAAAAGTATTGTCCGATTGCCTCAAAAAATGAAAATTTCCAAAATTGAAAGATCAATTTTTTCAAATTCAGAATTGTGGAGAAGAAGGAAATTAAAGTTTTTCCCATTGGAATTTGTTTCGCCAAACGTTTATTTTTAATAATAAAAACGAAATATTGAAAAAAAGTTTCTCCCCGATTTAATTAAGTTTTAAAACTTAAATCGTTCCAACTCGGTCAAACATTATTGAAATAAGTTCAATTTTGCAAGACATATTCAAAACGCTCTAGCGATGCCTAGGAAATCATGAAAAAGTTAACAGCCGCTTATTGTTTAATAATTCTCTATTGCAAAATGAGTTCAACCGATAATTGTGTTTTCTTGGTTTAGCCGGTAAAAAGTATCTAGGCAACTTCGACTTTCACACAACTTCCAGTGAGTGATTTGTTCAGCAACGTTGAATGAAGTTTTTTGGAAAATCTCATATCGATTCGTTAAAAATTGAGTGAGATATTTATATTCGGAAAAAGTACTCGACGTCTGCCCGCGCTGTTGACTAATGCGTCGCGAGGACTCCTCTATCAAACAGCGATCTCGAGTACAGTTTGGATTTTTTGTTAATAATTTGAAAGGAGGTAGGAGAGAAATTAGTTAACTCTGTTTATCCTTGATACTGTTGATTTTGAGGTAGGTCTGTCAACTATAAAAAATATTGTATTTTTGGAAAACTCATTGTTTTAGAGAACGCTTTTTCGTAACGTATTATATTTTTAGACATGAATTGCAAATTTTTATTTCTAATTGGAATGATTTTTTTTACATTTATTATTAACTGAGGGACACTATGCAAGAACGACACATACTTAATACTTCTGTCTGGAGACTGCTATTTTTTGAAAGAGTAAAAAACTGTCAAATGAAACAAAATATACATACGCACTATACGTACATCGTCTTTGAATTTTTTCTTAATATTTCTAGCCCCAGTTTCTTCAGACCTTGTTCGTTTCTTTCCTGGGAAGGACCCGACGATTCATTTCCCATTACAGAAATGGGAAAATTAAAATTGGAACTCAATTTTCATTATTACATTAACTTTATTAAAATAATGTTGAACGAGGTGAACACTTTTTAATAAACTACAATGATCTATTTTATTTTGAAGCGAAATTCATTGTTTTGGCTACTTTTAGGATAACATTGGCTGAAGGTCATTTAGTGGTCATTCAACATACTTGCCAATTTTTCTGTTTTGTTTTGAGTTCATCGCCTTGTAAACAACAGCATCGTGCAAGCGAGGATTAAACAATAGTCTATAAAATAACTTTTTCTTTTATTATAAATATATTACGATATACTAATTTATCTCCTACCTCCTTCTAAAATATTAACAAAAAATCTAAACTGAACTTTGAGAACGCTGCCTGACAGAGCATTCGTCACGACGCATTAGCTAACAGCGCGGGCGGACGTCAAGTACATTTTCCAAATCTAAATATCTCAGTAAATTTTTAACGAATCGATATGAG
Source organism: Andricus quercusramuli (assembly GCA_932178445.1). Classification (NCBI taxonomy): domain Eukaryota; kingdom Metazoa; phylum Arthropoda; class Insecta; order Hymenoptera; family Cynipidae; genus Andricus; species Andricus quercusramuli. Next base: position 59,034 of record CAKNXH010063411.1, read on the forward strand.
ATTTCTCAAAAAACTTCATTCAACATTGCCCAACAAACCACTTACTGCAAGTTGTTTAAAAGTTCAAGTTACCTAGATACTTTTTACCGGCGAAACCAGGAAAACACAATTATCGATTGACCTCATTTTGCAATTAAAAATTATCAAACAAAAAGCGTTTGTGAACTTTTTCATGATTTCCTAGGCATCGCTAGAGCGTTTTGAATATGTCTTGCAAAATTGAACTCATTTCAATAATGTTTGACCGAGCTACAACGATTTAAGATTTAAAACTTAATTAAATCAGATCGAAACTTTTCTACAATATTTCGTTTTCATTATTAAAAATAAACGTTTGTCGAAAAAAAAAAATTCCAATGGGAAACAGTTTCATTTTCATATTCTCTACTATTCCAAATTTTAAAAAAATTGATTTTTCGATTTTGAAAATTTTCATTTTTTGAGACGATCTGAACTATTCAATAGTTTCACAGCACGTGCAAGTTCATTCATAATAGGTATGAACATATTTCGCTTAGTATCGCAGAATTCTTGCATCTTCCACAGTACGTCATATAACTCTTTAAAGAATCCTCTACCCTCCGTCATCCCTTTCTCCGCGCCCGCATAAGCCCCCTGACTCATCTCAGGTTCCTCCACAATGTAGTAAGGATGGGATGTAGTAGTAATGATGGAGACGTGGAAAGAGTAAGAAGAAGATTACAAAGAAGTTACAAATGGCAGGTTCAAAATGCAGAGAGGAAGAATAGAAAGGGCAGAGCAATGGGAGGAATGATGAGGGGAGTAAGGAACGAATGCAAAACAGAGAATGATAAAAAAGATTTGAAAGAACATAAAGAAGGATTAATAGTAGAAGAGATAAATCTGGGAGGCGAGAGGTGGAAGATAGGAGGGGTTTATGTGAACGGTGATATGCAAGAGAAATCAGAGGAGATGAGAGAACTGATGGAAGAAAATAAGCAAGAGAGTAGGCTAATAATAGGAGGTGATTTTAATGCGAGAACAGGCGATAGAGGAGGAAGGGAATGGGATGGGGGGGCGAGGAAGAAAATCCAAAGACAAGATACTGAATAGGGAGGGAAAGAAGTTGTTGGAGAGCCTAGGGGAGATGGGATGGCTCATCCTACACGGAAGCATAGAGGGAGATGAGGAAGGGGAATATACACGTTCAGGAGAAAAGAGGGGAACGGTAATTGATTATTTGTTAGTAGAGGACGAAGTAAGAGAGAAGGTTGAGAAACTAGAGATGGGCAACTATGTAGATTCGGTTCACTTTCCCATAATAGTGACGGTAGAGGGAGAAATGAGTAATAACAAAAAGGCTGCAAAGGAAGCAAAAGTAAAAAAGAGCAGGAAGAGGGGATTGGTCAATGGAAGGTAAAGAACAGTTTGTAGAAAAAGTCAGGAATATCAAAATGAGGGAAGAAAAAGTAAACGAGGAAATGGAAATAATTGTAGGAGAAATAAAAGCAGCATTAGAGTGCACAGGCAAGAAAGAAGTTAGTGAAGGAGGGGATAGAAGTGGATGGGATGAGGATTGTAAACAGAAGAAGAAGAAGGTGAGAACGGTATTAAGAAAATTGAGAAAAGGGACAAGTAGTGGAGAAAAATGTAGGGAGAAAAAAAGGAGTTTACTGAGTTGTGTGATCGAAAAAATGAGGAGAAAAATAAAAGGTTGGAAGAAGAAGCGGAGAAGGCTAGGACGGAAGAAGAGGTTTGCAAGGTGGTAAATAAAGAGAGAAGAGGAAGGAAAAGAGTAAACCAGGATATTGAGATGATAGAATGCAAAAAACATTTTATGGAATTACTAGGAGGGGTAGAGAGGAAAGTTAGGAAAGTAGGAAGAGATGGTAGGGAAACAGATGAGAAGGAGGACATTACAAGAGAGAAAATAGTCAAGGTATTATGGATGATGAAAGAATGAAAAGCGCCTGGTATAGATGAGATTCCAAATGAAGTAAGGAAATATGGGGAGACAGAATTCAAGGAATGGGCATGGATAATGTGCAATAGAGTATGGAGAGGATAGGGATGGCCAGAGTTATGGAAAGAAGCAGTAGTGATACCAATAGTGAAGAAAGGCAAAGGGGAGGAAATTAAAGATTATAGAGGAGTGACACTAATGCCAACACTGTATAAAGTATATGTGACTGTTTTACCGGAAAGGTTAAAAAAAGAAGTTGCGGGAAAAAGATAGAGCCACCAAATCAAACATTTCCCTTTCGGGGTAGGCGTGACACTGCCCGATTCGGGTAGTGTTTCTAGGTGGATAGTATCTTGTAGTAAATAACTACAAGTGTGGGCTTGCCACACCCACGACGAGCCCAAAAACACGCAGTTGTATTCCCGAATGGTCACTCATCCAAGTACTAACCGCGCCCAACACTGCCTAACTTCAGTGATCTAACGAGAACTGGTTCTTTCAGCCTGGTAAATAAGAGGATTAAAAGGGAGAAAAGGGCAATGATAGCAGTGGTCGTGGACTTGGAGGCGGCGCGGCGTTTGCCTCATTAGACCGAGGCGAGATAGATATATACATTGGCATACGCACACGATATAGTGTTGATGGCAGAGGATGAAGAAGGGATTGCGGGCTTAATTACCGGACTAGAGAAATACTTAGGTGGAAAAAAGTTGAATTTAAATGTAGAAAAGACAAAGATAATGAGGTTTAGAAAAGGAGGGGGAAGAAAGGAAGAATGGTTGGGGAGATGGAAGGGGAAAAAATTAGAAGAAGTAAAAGTGTTTAAGTATTTGGGATATACCTTGCAAGCAAATGGAGATCGTAGAGCTCATATAAGATAAAGGATAAAAAAAGCAGCAGGGGTAATGAAACAGATATGGGGAATAGAAAAAAGAAGATATAAGAAAAATTGGAGAAGGAGAATGTGGTTATTTGATACTCTGGTATGGCCGGTATTAGGTTAGGGAGCAGAGATATAGGGGTGAAAAGAAAGGAAAGAGATTGAAAGTTTACAAGAATGGTATATAAGGTGGACTCTAGGGGTAGAATGGAGGACGCCGGGATATATTGTGAGAGAAGAAGCGCAAAGAGATCAATTAAGTACTAGAGCGGGAAAGAGGGCTTGGAATTTTGAGACGAAGCTGAGGGAGGAGAAGGGAAGGGAGTTAGCGAGGAGATGTTTGATGGAGGTAGAAGAAAGGAGAGGGAGGGCAATTGAATTAACGAGATGGGAGGAAGAAAGGAGGGAGTTCTTCAAGGCTAGATATATAAAAGACAGGACAGGAGTCAACTATGAAGAAGTGGAAAAAAGGAAGAGAGAAAGACAATTAATAGAAAGATGGGGGATGATTGAGGAATCAAAATATAATATTTGGTATAAGATGATAAAAAAGGGAGGAGTACCAAAGTATTTAGAAAAGGGACGGGGAGAGAAAAGATGGACAAGAATAGCAAGATTGAGATTGGGAAACGAGGTAAGGGCAAGTATGTATTGGGAAAAGAAAGATAACAGGAAGTGCAGAATATGAGAATGGGAAGAGGAAACATGGGAGCATGTATGGCGAGGGTGTAGGAAAGGAATGGAAGATCAAGGAAGCTGGCAAGAGAATGTGGTAAGGTTTCTAGGGGAGGATGGTTTGGGGGAATAGTGGATGAAGGAGTTGGAGGATGCTAGGGGCGCAATTGAAAAAGAATAAAAGAATGGATGCAAAGAATGGCAAAATGGAGGTACAAGAGAAGTGAAAGAAAGAGGACACGGAAGTCGCTTAAATTAGAAGCGTAAAGATTTGTAAGTAATGATTATGTAACAGCATAAGTAAATTAAGATGCGTTTGCGTTACCGCTCTCTCTCTCTCTCTCGCTTGCACTCTTGCTTTCGATAACTCGCTCACTCGTTCGCTAACACGTTCCAAATTGCGCTATCGTAAAAAATAGATTTAAGACGTTAGGTACAAGATTTTATGTAAATAGGTATAAATAATTGTAAATAGAAAGGATAAGTTTTTATAAAACATGTAGAAGGAAGTGTTGTAAGAACTGAAAGTGATTTAAACCCTTCGGGGACACATTATTAATAAAGAAGAAGAATTAATTTTTAATTCTTCAAATAAATTTTTAATTTATAAATGAATTTTCAATTTTTAAGTAAATTTTCAATTAAATTTTTTAAACTTTGAATCGAGTTTTTAATTTTCAAAATAAATTTACAGTTTTAAATAAATTTTCAATTTCAAATGTATTTTCCATTTTTAAAATAAATTTTCAATTTTCAAATAAATGTTCAATTTTCGAATGAATTTTTAATTTTTAAATAACTTTTCAATTTTCAAATAAATTTTTAATTTTTGAATGAATTTTGATTTTTTAAAGAAATTTTAAATTTGTACATAAATTTTAATTTTTAAATAAATTTTTAATTATTTTTCTTCTTTATTCATAATGTGTCCCGTAAGGGTTTACATGACTTCCATTTCTTAAAAACACTTCCTTCTACATGTTTTATAAAATCTTATCCTTTCTATTTACACTTATTTACAACTATTTACATAAAATCTTACATCTAACGTTTTGAATCTGTTTTTGACGATAGCGCAATTTGAGACTTGTTAGCGAACGAGCGAGCGAGTGATCGATAGCGAATGAATTCAAATGAATTTTTAATTTTTGAATAAATTTTCAATTTTTAAATAAATTTTCAATTCCCAAATGAATTTTTAAATTTTAAATTTTTCAATTTTTAAATAAATTTCTTAATTTTCAAATGAACTTTCAATTTTAAAATAAATTTCTGACTAAATTTTTAATTTTTAAAATGAATTTTCAATTGAATTTTTAATTTTTTAAATAACTTTTCAATTCTCAAATGAATTTTTAAGTTTCAAATTAATTATCAAATTTTAAATGAATTTTCTTTTTTTAAATAAATTTTTAATTTTAAAAATTTTAAATCAATATTGATTTTTTTATTCTACTTGACTATCGTTAGGCATTTATTGCTAATTATTTATAACACTTGAATATATATGTTACGTAATTACGTATTAAAAATAACGACTTACCGACTACATCATCCCTCTCTACATATGAACGCTTTAGGGCTTCCCGGTCCTCGTACTCCTTGACATCTTCCTCCTCATCCTCTTCTACATTCTGCTCCTTATCCTCCTCTTCCTCATCCTCCTCTTTCTACTCCTCTTTAGAATAATCAAAACTGGACGGCATTTCCTCATCTTCGTCTTCAAACTCAGTCTCATCATCGTCGCACACGTTTTCGTCATCGTTGATCTCCATCATACTGTCGTCGTTGTCGTGGTCATTTGAAGAATGATTTTCTTTGTCTCCGTCGGTGTCGTCGTTATCGTCGTTGTCAGTGTCGCACACGTCGACAATCTCACAGAAAAGAGCACTTTTGTTTGTTTTTCACTTTCACTTACTGAACTAACACCCACGACGTCCTCGTCGTCATCAATTAATATGACATCGGGAGCCGTAGGTGTTATTACTGTCACTGATAATGATGATGATGATGTCGATGGTAAATCTCCAGCCTCATAAACCATCACTGTATCATCATCATATTGGCCAATGATTCTGGGTGTTGTTGATGACTGGATTGCAGGTGGTTGAGAAGCAGGAGGCTGAGATGTTGAAGGGATGTTGTCAACATCCTCAGATATTTCCCCAAGAGCTGGAAGAGAAAATAAAATTTTTCATTATTATATCATCAATATTATAAAAATATTTAACACAATCATATAGGAGAATATAATAATTTATTTCGACTTACCATCTCTGTAGAACTCTCTAAGCCTGTCGAGTCGGACTTGCTGCTCATCAATTTCTTGTTTTCGGGTTATCAATATTTTACGCACAATCGCGTTATCTCCAATCAATGTTAAAACGCGATCGATCCTGACTCCATCGAGGAATGCTAGCAGAAATTTAAGGATTAACCTCAACTCACATTCCTGCAAGTCTCCTGACATTCCACACATGGTTATGATATTCGCCAATATCGTTGCCACGAACATGTTGAAAAAGCTTAGAAAAACGGTTTTACGAAAGCTTGAAAAAACGAGAGAGCTGTTGCTTCTTGCGTTGATCAAGAGAAACTGTGGATTTGAAGCTGAACAGCGTGGCTATATAAAAACATCAAAGTTGTATTGGGGGTTGTGGAAAAATTAGGCTTTTACAACTATCTTGAAGAAAATTCCGAGGTAGTGGCTGGACGTCTAGACTTCAGTCTAGCCCAACTGTGTACAATAGGTATCGACAGAGAGAGAAAGAGCGACAGAGGAGGATTGACTGTCTGGTGATAGAACCCGAGAGGTTATTGCCATAAATATTTAAACACGCAAACTCTGAGTGAGTTTGTACATTTTTGTACCCATAAGATTTTGAAACGATTGAGTATTATCCAAATAGCTAACAAAAATTTACAATTCCATCACTGAGGCGATAAAGGCTGTCGGCAGGAAGTCTCAGCTTTACAGTCTCTCTCTATCTCTTCCTCTTTCTCGCTTTATTTACCTGTTTGCAAGGCCATTACGGATATTAATCTCTTTCAGTCAATGCAATAAATTAGGTATTCCATGGGTGAAATTATGGAAATCTTCTTCAAAATATATTTCATCTGTATTACTTGAAGAAATTCACGTATATTTTAAGTATTTTATTTCTACCATCAATTACGAGTACCATACGCTGTACAAGGATAGACTTTTTTCATTCACATGTGTGAAAAGCAGATAAAAACGGATGTGTGGGACACACGCATTCGTCATGCGCTTCTCTCTCAAGAGAGAAGATATTCTGATTGGTTGACCACATGTGACGTCATATCTACGCCTTCCCACTAGAATAGACCCATGCGTGAGGTATAAAAACTGCTGCGCCGCACAAATTCCTCAGTTATACTCTGAAAATTTCATCATATAACATATATAACATATATAACATATCTCAAAAAAACGAGTTTGTCCTGCTGATATGTCATTATCATTATCTGAAAGTAGGATAGTGAAGAAAGCACAATATTCACCTCGTTAACCTCTGATTCTTGCAACAATCCTCGAATTAGATAACTCCTCTTGGCAAAAAGTTATTCTTGGTTTGGAGATTCAATCCGACGGCTCTTTTGAATCACTTATACGTCTTTTGGATAACAAATCTCATGGAATATCCTGCAATCTTGATGACTGGCTTCAATTGCAACAAAAATTCGATATCGTTTGCTCCTACTTGGAGGATCGATGCAACGGCTATAACAACGACTCCCGTTTTCAACCGATTAAAATCAGACGTTATAACTTGTATTTTACAACCTCGTCTAATACAAATGCTATTCTAATCGAAAAGATTGTACAGAACAAGACAACGACAACAGCAGTCTCAGCAAATGACGAGACGCAAGGAAAAAATGAGAAACTCTATATCCCTGGCATTGTTCTTCAAGCACCCACATTTCAAGGCCTCGTCAACATCGTGGATTGCATTGATGAACACATCAGGAGCATAAAGAGAGTTGTATCGGATGTCAAGCTCTGCAAGGTTATTTTCACGGAAGAATTGAGTGCCTATTTTTTGGCAGAAAAAATACACAGTCCATTCAGTGAATTTGTGCGTCAAATGGTGAATGTGAAATTTGAGTACTTTAAGCAACAGCTAAAGTCCAAATTATCGCCGGAATTTGTAAATTAACATTTGGAACTTGTTTTTTGTGAAATATCATGTATTCTAAATGGTCACGTTTCAAACGAAATGAAAGATAATCTGTGTAAAAATATTAAATTGTACCCCAAGAACATTCTTTTCATCAACCCTACAATATTTTCGTAACAACTCTTTGGATTTTTGGAAAAATCCAAATTTTGGTCACACGAAATATAATGAAAAATCAATAATTTCATTTTGCTGTCAAACTATGCAAGACACGACCAAAGATGAATGGAAAAAAATTATGCACCCAAAAATTATCTCCAAATTTGTCATTATTCACTTTTTGATATGATGCGTGGTTTTTATTTTATTCGTAAAAGACAGCATTGGAAATAGTAAAATTAAATTTTTAGACGAATAACACACGCTACGAGAAAAATGACAGAGACAAAATTTGTTCATCCAAAGAAGAGGTACAAATTTTTTATAAATCGTGTTCTAAAATGATGCGTAGTTTTTGTTTTATTCGTGACTTTTTCATTTCTATCATACGGTGCACAGAACCGAGCGTGGAACGCAAGGTTCAAATGATTTCCAAATCACATCTCGAGCGCGAAGCGCGAGTGTCTGGATGAGAATGTGTTCCTTAAGGTCGATAGAACCTTGAGTAAATAAATTTTCATTTCATTCTAAAATAAAAACAAATTTAACAATCACTTAACATGTAGAGGTTTTGATAATTTTATAATACTTGCAAATATACTTTTTCTTTCCATCAAAGTCGAACACGAAGTTAAAAAATCTAGAGAAACCGTGCGTAAAGCGCGATTTAAATACGTCCAAGCGCGTAGCACGAGGTGAATATATAATCGAGCGCGAAGCGCGAGATAAATATATGATCAAAATTTTTTACAAACTCATTATTCACTCTTCAATGGCGGTTTGCATATAATAAAAATCATCCTAAATCGACGCAAGAGTACTTCCAGAATACAAATAATTAGATTATTAACTATTTTAATTCTTACAAACAAATGACATTAACAAACAGCCACATAGTGTAATTTTTGTTGAAAAAAATTTATTTTCGGATGAATATGCTTTAGATTATAGTGACAGTGACTGCGAGTCACCATTTTTATGAAACATCAAAAATTGTAAATGTTGTGAACAACTTTTTTCGAAAATTTGGAATTTGTGGTTTCCTCTATTTCGGTTCTTATTTTATTATCTGAAATTATGTAGATATTCGCAAAAGTGATACATGTTTGATTATGTGTGTTCCAACACAACAGTTGTTGATTTTGTAAACAAATAAAATAAGTGTATATAAAACTTTGTCCTGGAAAATAATTTTTTTTTGCACTGAAACTGCTTCGAATGTTTGTGAGAGAGATTTATAGTAACTGTTTCTATGTGAAATCCACAATAAACCGTTTTGATCATTTAATTATGAATACTAAGGTTCGTGGGTATTTAACAATATTGTAATTTTCATTGAAAAAAGTTGATTCTTCTCTGGAAATAGTTTGAATTATTGTGAGACTGATCGTCAGTAACAATTTCTATAGAACATTATACGCAATTTTTTTGAAAATTGTGGAATTCGTGCTTTATCAATTTCAGATTTTTCTTTATCATTTGAGTTGCTATGGATATTATTGAAAAGAACATAGGTTCAATGATATTTGTTAAAATGCAAATCTTAAACACATGGAATAAGTAAATACAAAACTGTGCCTTCCGGGCGTACAGAATAAATCTTTCTTATTATTTACCATTTTTGGCATGACTCATTTTTTCTCTATTGTTCTTTTTTTTGTCTATAACGACAAATATAAACATTTTTTCAAACAACCGAAACGAGACAGCAAAACAGACCAACATTTAGTTGAGGTATGCAAAATATCAGACAAAAATATTCAACCGTGCGGCCGGAAACTGGAATAATGTTTTATAACGCTGATAAATCCCCTTAAGGGCATGTGACACAGCCAAATACCTATATTGCCGACCTCATTTTATCAGTTTACTGAATTTTTTTTTGAACCTGAGAACTTTTTTAAAGAATAAAATATCG
>CAKNXH010063411.1:69134-117555 GCA_932178445.1 Andricus quercusramuli
CGATATTTTATTCTTTAAAAAAGTTCTCAGGTTCAAAAAAAAATTCAATAAACTGATAAAGTGAGGTCGGCAATATAGGTATTTTGCTGTGTCACATGCCCTTAAGAGGAAATTTAGACTATATAAAATAAATGAACACATAAAATGGTTACCTCCAGCAGACCTTCAATGACAGCCACTATGTTTTTTTACAATTTATAACGCTAAAAAATAAGCTTATTGTAATCACGGAACTACCTTCTGACGTAAATTTCAACGTACAATTATAATTGCGACAATTCAGATATTTATTTTGTTTCTTTTATCCATTATAATTCGAGATTACTTTAAGATTACTGCAGGGTTAGTTTATGGTAACGCTTAGCCTAACGCTAGCGTTAGGCTACATATGAGAATATTAAATTATGTTTTTCTATTAGTCATTTCCAGTTAGTATTTTATCTTTTTTTTGATAAGCTAATATCTTTGACAGCAAGTGCATAACTTTAGCCATGTTACATATATTCTTAGGTATATGTTTTTCTTTCGCCAGGCATACTCTGATGGGTATGCCAACAAACAAAATAAAAACCATTATAAATGTTACTAATTTTCTAAATTTTGGCTTTAAATAAGCCCAACCAAGAAACAAATTCAATATTTTTCAAAAGATCAGAAATAACAAAGAATTGCCCACTCATTGAATAAAAGCTTTTGCTATTTATAATAACATAAATTATTGCGTAACATCTAAAACATTGTGCAACAATATTGATAAACATAATATGTATGAAGATAATATATATGAAGATAATAAAATTCATGTTATAATTTTGATAAAACCAACATTTAGCCAAACCTAAAAAAAAAATGAAATCAACAAACTTTGGTTATTTTTAATTACTTTTGCGTCTACCTTATAACGAATTTCATTCTTTTCGTACTTTTAACACTTTATGTCGTGAAAAATACGCGAAATACCTCCTATCAAAACCAGATCTTGAGATTACATAACTATCTTTTTCAGACGAGGCAGGGCTGCTAATGAATGAGAACATTCCAGAACTGCATGGTCTTGTCATTGGCACTCGGGTGCCAACGACTAGAGACCATAATTTTCGTAGTGATTTCCCTTGACAACCCCCATAAGATTAATAAAAACATTATACCGAGGTTTATTTCATTTTGTTATTGCATTTAAAATATTTATTTAAAATATCCATAAAAAATGAAACAGATTTACTTGTAATTGAAGTGAATTTAATATTCAACAACTTAATTTTACACTACTCAGCATAAGTTCAACTTTATTTTATACGCAAAAATGATAAAAAAATAAAAATAATATCAGTGAAATACGAAAAATGTTCGAATTTTCTTAAAACATGACGAAAATTAGAGAGGGTGCCAATATAATCGGCGGAGTGACGACCACTAAGTGTTCTTACCCTATGATGTGCTGAATTTACTTTAATTATTTTTATTTTAAATTTAACTCAAATATTTACTCTGATTATTCATTCAATAATGAATTGTATACAATGAGTGATATTCATGTATTTGCAATTAATCCTTCCATAATTATTTATATTATATATTTCTGCGTACTTTATTTTTATTTTATTATAATTATTATTCATTTATTTAGGAGAAAAGACAGCATAAGTTGGAACGTATTCCATTTCTTAGCCTAACATTAATTTATTCGTGACTGCAGTTTCTTATGATGGAGCAGTGAAATCTCACTGGTTGAAACAGCCAGAAGTGTGTCACTGGCAATCAGTGAGATTCCACTGGTTCACTCAGTTTCATTCCGGCACTGGTTTATTCAGTGAGGTTCACTGGTTTCTCAGTACCAGTAGTCATCTGTTCGTAAGCCTTGTCGTCTGTCAGCTGGTTAGGTATGACCCGCCAGACAACTGGAGGTTCATGTCTTGTCCGTGCGGAGCGCTGTATCCCTGGTTGAATCTATTATGTGGCGTCACTGGTATATTCAGTAACACATTTTCAGTTGATTCACTCACTGATTCATCCAGTCGAAGTGGGAAAATCACTGGTTCACCATCAACTCATTTCAATATTTCCACCAAAGCAAGAAATTCTCTATGTTACCCCTCGTGAAAAAAAAGACCAACTTTAGATCACAGTATAGGCAGGTATATTCTTGTCCCGGCAGTTTGAACCCCGAATATCCCATCATTATTAGGCTCATCACGAGTAAGTAGTCCGGACCATAACCATAATCACAGAAAGAGATAACGAGATGGAGAGAAAGAAAGAGTTCCATAAATATAACGGCAACTGGTTGAAGCCTTCTAGATCTCGTAAATAATAATAAATCATCCCAGGTTCTTTGGGACTTTTAGGTATAGCTAGTCTGTTGATACAGACAGCTATCCTTATTTAACAGAGAGAGTGGTGTCTATTTCAATGCCCTGAAATTGATGCAGGTATAGGCTGAAAGGTAAAAGACCAGAAATAGACCAAACGTGGTTTGAAACTGGTCTGAATGTGATCTAAATTTGGTCTTTCTTTTCAGGAGGGACAGATTGCTATAGACGGAAAATCTCCTTATTTTCATTGCACATTTCCGTATGTCCTTCATTCACAACACTATTTTTTCCTAATAAAAAATTATCTAGCAGATTTTCAAATGAATCCGTTGACGTTTCTTCGATGACGTTCTTTGGCAATTCGTTTAATTTATTTACTAGTCGCAATGGAAAGAAGTTGGCTCTCATCAGCGTTAAAGCAAATTCTCTGTAGAGTTTAATGCTATTCTCTCTGAGTTGTGAGGTTGTATTCCTAGTGAAGATCGATTGCAGATTTGGAGAATTGTTCTTGTCCTCCAAGATTTTGAATGTCTCTATCAGATCCCCTGTTTCTTCCCGACTTTTCAGCATTGATAACTGCAGTTTGCTCAGTCTTTCCTCATTTACTGCCCTGACATTCGTGCTGGTGATTTTGTTGCTCGACGCTGCACCTTTTGAATCTTCTCTATGTCTTCTTTTAAATATGGCGATCAAATTTGGTAACCAAATTCCAATATCGTTCGAACATACACTTAAAAAAATTTACTAAACAGTCAAGGGGGCGCTGCTAAGCAAGTATGGCAGTCGGTCGCGTGTCTAATCGCTCTTCGTCATTTTGGTTGTTTACGTGCTGAATTTGTGCAGTGTAAGCTTTAAAGTGCTCTCAAGGTAACTAACTGACGCTCATGTTCTCATTTCTAATGGTTTTGTGAGTGTTACAACCATTACCGCAAGCATTCTAAGCAAAAAGTTGTTGCTCAAACCGCCAATTTTCTCAAGTTCGTTGTGTCAGGTGAATAGTGTGCTAGTGCTGCCATCTTTGTGTGACGTCAATTACTTGATACAATGGTTCTCGAATTCTCTGAGAATAAATTAGACCTCTTAATGCAAAAAATTGGGAATCTGGAGTCCTCACTTTCAGCTCTTCACAGCAAAATTGACCATCTTACGCTAGAAAATCAAGAGCTTAAAGTCGAGCAAGAAAAACTGAGGTCGGTTCTTACGGAACAAGACCGGAGAATCGAGGCAATGGATGGAGCACTAAGGAGCAACAATTTGATGATTTTCGGTGTTCTGAAGGAAGACGACGTGGACGTGGTGCAGTCAATATGTGGTATTTCCAAGCAGCATCTCAATATTGAAATACGCTCAGACCAAGTCGAATCTGTGAGACGGATTGGAGGAAAAATCCGGGACAAACCCCGTCCCCTTTTAATTCAGCTACATTCCTTTAAGGATAAGAAAACGATCTTATAGCAGATGATAAAATTACGCGGCACTGGGATCAGCATTGCGGAGGACCGCACTAAAAAAGTCCAAACTTAAAGGAAGACTCTGCTTCCATATCTTTAGGAGGCTAGGAATTGTGACCTGAAAGCCTGCTTGAGCTATAATGCAATTTATGTGGATGGCAAAAAATTCGAGTCGAAATATCTAACAGCTTTGGAGTCTGTAATACAGAATGCCAAATTATCTGGAAATAGGGCAGAACCAGTTGAAAAAGGGAAAATGGGGGAAGCAAGCGGCACTCAGGGAAAGGCGGAGCACAAGGCCTTGGAATTCCCACCAGCCATCATAAAAGAGTAGGCGGGAAATCTTACAAAGGGAATTTTCACAAACGCCTAGCATCAAACAGGGAGACGAAGAAGAAAAATATAAATGTTTAAATAAGCGAAACACATCAGGACGAGTCGACAATGCTTCAAACTTCCTCTTGTGGAACTGTCATGGTAATGTAAGATTTTTAAATTCCTCTATTAATTATGATAAGTTCGATATTGTAGGAAACGTCGAAACCTAGCTCACTCAAATTCCCAAAAACCTGTACGCGGAAAATAAACACAATCATTTCTTTTCTAACGCTTTGAAAGAAAAATCAAAAGGTAGAGCCAGTGGCGGCCCAGCCCTTTTTATAAACAAACTTCACTATAATAGTGAGCTCATAGATAAATCAGAGTATTGGATATTGGTTCAAATTTATAGTGCAAATAAAATTAATTTTATTGTAGGAATTTGCTATTTCAACCCGACGTTAGATACAGGAGTAATCCTACAACTTTTCGAAGAAACCTTCTGCGCCCTGTCAGAGAAATACTACAACGTTCCTATCACTATATATAACGATTTCAACTATAAGGTGGGGGGATTAGGTCAGGGTCCACCTGATATGTTCTCTCAAACAAATTATGCAATGTACCGGGAAAGTCACGATGTTGCACACAACAGGAGGGGACTGGGATTGTTAGAACTGATGGAGGTGAATAAGTTTTTTCTTTTAAATGGTAGATCGCAGAGCGACAAAACAGCTCGCTTCACTTTTGTTAATGCAGGGGGTAAAAGTGTCAATGACTTGGTTTAGTGCAATGCTGAGGCATTAGGTATACTTAAAGCCTTGAAGGTGGATCAATCCACACACACTTCGGATCACTTCCCGGTCTTAGTCTCCTCTTGTTGCTCTCCCACCTCAGCTGGTCACTTGAGTTCGCTGTATGTAAACAAAAACAAAAGCTTGACGTTTCTGAGATGGCTCACAGACTAGAAGTTAACATTGAAAAATTAGACATAGATTATCTTAAATCAAACCTAACCAATGCTATTGTCGACAGCGCAAAAAAGGCACATATGTGGTGAGTAAAAAAAAATATTACTGAGCAATTGTACCGTGACAAACCTTGGTTTGATTCTGACTGTCGCCAAAGCAAATTATATCTTTCTAATGCGTTGAAAGAAGCCAGCAGGGTGAATTTTTGGATGAGGCTAAGTTGGTTTATGTCAAAGCTAAAAAATCGTACCAAGCACTGATAGCTCATAAAAAAGCAAACTTTGAATCCAGTATTCTGACAAGCCTTGAGAGTGTCAACGATAGCAAAACATTCTGGGATACTGTTAATAGATTCAGAGGTTTAAAGATCAAATCTACAATCCTTTCTACAAATGCTTGAGAAAATTTCTTCCGTCTGACACTTCCTCTCAGACGTCTGTCACCGTAAATTCTGACAGATGTGCGAAATCCATTATTGGATGGCAGAACTACAGCTAGCGAAATCTTTTTATCAATTAAAACAAGTAAACTAAATAAGGCTCCGGGGCCGGATCAAATCTCAAATAATTTTTACAAAAACTTACCGCCTAATTGGCTCCTTCATCCCGAAACTTTTTTTAATAAGGTACTTGAGAATGAATATATACCGCTCGATTGGACAAAATCTTTAACGCATATGAAACATAAAAAATAAGACCCAGCCAATCCCAATCATTATAGACCTATTGCCCTTTTATTGGATTATTTAAATAAACTATTAAAAGTTCTTTTTTCTTTGTATATAAAAAATTATCCTCGTGAATGATATTGCATATACTTTATAAATGATTCTTATATACCTTTTTTATTAAATTATTCGACGATATAAGTAATTAAATCCTATTTTTTGTTTCAGCCTATTGAAAATTACTCAGAATGGAGGTTGTTATATTTCATAGCATTCATTTTATTAGTGGGCTTCTTTGTTCTAAACATGTTTGTTGGCGTTGTCGTTGAGAATTTTCATAGATGCCGAGAAGAGCAGGAAAAGGAAGAAAGAGTTAGAAGAGCTGCCAAGCGAGCTCTGCAAATGGAAAAGAAAAGGCGCAGTAAGTTGAACATTTCTAGCGTAAACGTATGTTTTTTTTTTGTTAAAGAAAATACAGAAAATACTGGGAGTAAGAATCGTTGCAGTCAACGGGCGAGGTGGGTTAGCAGCTAGCAGGGTACTGTGTCTGTGATAAATTCGCCGTGGCGAATCAAAGATTTTTCCGGCGGACTCCGCTAGATGCAGCATGTAGCCTGTTTTGACAGTCGGATAGAGTTTTTCGCGGTAAATTGAAATTCTTTGGTTTAAATTCACCTGAAAAATGTCCACATGTACTGAGTAATAAATGCCCGGTTGCCCACCATAAGGAGTTGAAACTTGGCTCGTTGAGATGGAACATTAACGAAGTCCAACTAAATTAAATTATCAAAAAACGCTGATATTTATACAAATGTTAAATTTAAAAATATTACAAAACTAAAAATCACTACTGTAAAATAAGAGAAAAAATGCAAAGTTCTCGCGTAGCAGGATCTCACATACTCTAATGTTGCCATCCAATGAAATCTCCAACTTTTACCCCGTTCTAGGCAAACCCGTGACTTAACACTTCTCATTTTATCATGCAGAGCTCATAAACGGTGACCCAGTTAACTTTCTAAAAAATCCTGTTCAAAACATGTCCCAATTTTAGAGTGAAATCTGATTCCAAGCTTTAATATCAAAACGTGCTAGTAAATAAGAGTTGCCAAAATTAACGACTAGCTGTCTAATTGAAAGTGTCAAAATAGTATATTACATAGCCAGGAGTAGGAGAGCACACTTGTTCCAAAACACTGCCTTCATCATGAAAAGACGGATCTCTTCCATGGCATGTTTTTTTTTGTTTTGTTAGAGACGCGCAAAATGTGAGGTGTATTCTGCTGACGTGGGATTGAACGTGATCTCTCTTTTCGTGTCGGCGTAACCAAGCGCATTTTATACCTGCTATATAATGTTGGACTTCATACCCTGAACACCTCTGTTCTACTACGAGGTCCAATATTATATATGTGTCCGCTTACGCCGCTCGAAAAGAGATAGTTTAGGTTCAAATTCATGCAGTAGACCACGCTCATTTTGTGCGGCTACCATGAAAAGGATATTAAAAACTTGAAATTTGTAACTTTGTTCCCACGAAATCTCTTTACTTCTAACTAAGGCATAATGAAATCATGACAAAACTCTCATTGTTTCCATTTACTTCCAGAATCACAAATTACATTATTCAAATTGTTTTCAACGCTGGAATGTAATTACCAGAATCGGTTCTATTCTTGCCGATTGAACGGCAGTGGAACGGCACTCAAATGGCAATGCCCACTACCGTTTCACTGCCGCTCGTTTAAAGCCACACAGAATCTAGTTTCAAATGCCTGCAGAAAACCCCTTTATGCCTGCGACTAGGCCACCAAGTGGACCTGCTGCACATGGAAACAAGATGATCTTTAGAAGAAATCTCTGAGCCAGTAGTTCTAACTATTTCAAATTGAAGCGCAGCTTTCCATCGGTGAACTTTGTTAAAATAACTATTTTGTGTTCAGCTAACTTGAACTGACTTTTTAAAAGAACAGGATGAACAATTTCAAATAGTAGGATGCACTCCACCACCTGGTAACCGTAGTGGCTCGGCAGATGGCCTACCCCCATTCCTCAGCAATTCTCATAGACGTCTGGCGCCAGTCGGCGGCTGGTTGGGCCTTGCCTCGCTCGACGCTTGCGTTTGCTTAAAGTCTATGAATGGAAGATAAGGGATAGATGGCAAAATATGAAAATTCAGTGAGTTGTATACTTGTGCAGGCTGAATGAAGTATCGCAGACTGTATGGTGCCATATCTAAAGCTGCACTTATGGCTTCTTAGATTCCTGACTACTGCTGAAAGAATAATAAACTTCTATGATTCTACTCTAATGACTTTTAATTAAGAAATAAGTTGCAAAGTTGACTAATAAAACTTATTCTCTAAAAAAAGGGGAAGATAGATCAATAAATTAGGGTTATGTGTAAACCTATTAAAATATATTTATTCACCAACTTATCAAGAAAATTACATCGAATTAGAACTAGCAAAACCGGTTTTTGATAAGTTGAATATTAAAAATAGTTTGCATATAAAAGATACATATGCTTAAAATTATCGATTATCATTACGATTATTATGAGAAGTTGTGGGCTCCGGAAGCTACGATCATGGTTCCTTAAAGCAACCTATCTAACGCAACTGGAACGTGTACGTCATCTGATTCTGCTCCTTCTGTCCTAGAAGGTAAGCAAGATCAGGAAATTTACGAGAGTCAATATCGGGCAACACTGTTCCTTGGAGTCAGGTCTCTAGCTACGGATGACCTTACGCGGCAGGCGGGTGAGTTGGAGATGAAGTTTTCACCTTTTGATACTTCTTTAAAGCTACCAATAGACCTATCTCTATCATGAAAAGTTGTAGGTTCCGGAAGCTGGGATCATGGTTCCTTGAAGCAACCTATCCGACGCAACTGGAACTGTACGTCATCTGCTTCTGCTCCTTCTGTCCTAGAAGGTAAGCGGGTCGGGAAATTTACGCGAGATAACATCGGGCAACGCTGTTCCTTGAAATCAGGTCTCAAGCCACGGATGACCTTACGCGGCAGACCGGACAGTTGGAGATGAAGTTTTCACCTCTGGATACTTTTTTAAAGCTACCAACAGAGCTATCCCTAATATGAGAAGTTTTAGGCTCCGGAAGCTAGGATCATGGTTCCTTAAAGCAATCAACCAAACCCAACGCAACTGGAGCGTGTACGTCATCTGCTTCTGCACCTTCTGTCCTAGAAGGTAAGCAGGAGCGGGAAATTTACTCGAGATAACGTCGGGCAAACACTGTTCCTTCGAGTCAGGTCTCTAGTCGCGGATGACCTTACGCGGCAGACGGGACAGTTGGAGATGAAGTTTCCACCCCTGGATACTTTTTTAGAGCTACCAATCTATCTCTATTTTGAAAAGTTGTAGGCTCCGGAAGCTACGATCATAGTTTCTTGAAGGAACCAATCCCGACGCAAATGGAACGTGTACGTCATCCGCCTCTGCACCTTCTGTCTTAGAAGGTAAGCAGGAGCGGGAAATTTACTCGAGATAACATTGGGCAACACAGTTCCTTGGAGTAGGTCTCTAGCCGCGGATGACCTTGCGTGGCAGACGGGACACTTTAAGATGAAGTTTTCACCTTTGGATACTTTTTTAGAGCTACCAATCTTTGTAGAATTTCATGAGGCACAGTGTTGACAGACCAGATGAAGTTATCCCAGAATCACAGCCTTTTGTATCCGGTTCGCGATGGAATGAGCCTCACGCTAATAAATGAAGCTTTCATACCTCCAAGACAGCTAATTGTGAGAACTCCAAGATGGACTTTGTATCCTTGGTGCAGCCTGCTCAGCTCGAAAAGAAGTGCTTGATATTTCGCCCGTTTTTCGTCCTCCTTTGCCGTGATATTACCATCGGCCGGTGCCGAGAATTCAATCACTTAAATGATCTTGCTCTTCAGATCTTGGAGAACGATATCAGGCTTCGTAGCACTGATACGTTGAGTGGTGAAGAATGAGAAATTCCACCAGATCTTACACTGATCATGCTCCACGACGGACTCGAGTTCTCCCTGGGTGCATGGCAAGAAGAGCAATAGATCATCAACATAGACGTGCTAAGACGGTAATATAACACTTTTAATGCCGCATTGTGACTCTCTATGTACCCGTAGCTTGCATATTTTGAGCATCCACTTGGAATGTCCAAGTGTTTCTGGCTCTTGCTTGCATGCTCGGCAGCTGGTGTCGCCTACAGGTACATTCATTATGCGCTCGCGGTGAACTAAGGGGTCCATAACGCCGTCTTGACAGGCAAGAAAAAATTCCTCAGTTCCCGATTTCAATCCAGCAGAATTGAAAAACATGTTGGGCAGATCCGCCGAGAGCTCTTCTCTATGTATAATGCCTTAGAATTTACCATGAAGGGGCTTGTCAGCATGTTCTCTTAGTAGAAGCGTATGTTTGGCGTATGTAGTGTCACATTGACGAGCTCATGTTGATGTACAAGTCGCATAGGAGAATCTGTGCTAGTGAGAACTGAGCAGGCTCGAGCCAGAACCGTTTTGCGATGAAGCCACTATAAGCTCAGCAAGCCTCTACCCCATTTATCTCGAGGGAGGTATATTCGAGGTACGGAAAACCTAGGATTAAGACTTTGATGGATTGCCATCATCTTGCGTGTGCTTCGGTCAAGTTGCTTCATCTCATCGACGTTCCATTATACGGCACCAAACGTGTAGAGCAGTATAGGAACGGCCAACATATTGGTCGCCTAGATCTTTTTCTTTCCAGATAATTCGGAACCCCAAATTTTTCTGAGGAATTGGCGCTACCTTTTTCGAAGGGCGGTTCTTAACACACGCAAATTTTGTGTTTCCGCCTGCGGTATTCCAAAATATGTATATGTTTCTCCAATACCAGGATGTTAAATGGTATTTCCGCCTATCAGTTGAACATCCTGATCGCCACGCGATGATTTAGTTTCTAGTCTTCCTTCGTATAGGTGGACGCAGGCACACTTGTCCAGTCCGAAGCTCATGCGAAGCTCTTTAGGACACCTATTTACCACCTCTACAAGGATGTTCAGGTCCTCTTTCGAGGGAGCAAAGAGTTTAAGGTCGTCCAGGTATAAAAGGTGGATGACCTTATATTCTCTTCTGTTCGACGGGCCACATATGTATACAGAGCTTTTGCCTCGGAGTACAATAGATAGAGGCAAGAGGGAGATGTAGAAAAGTATCGGACTTAGAGAGTCTCCTTGAAAGACCCCCCTATCATATGTGACATAGCTTGTAGTCACTTGTCTTTTGTCAGATGTTATGACAAATCTTGTCTGCCACAAGAGCATAAGCTCTTTTATGCATCTCACTATTTTTTGATACAGCTCCATGCACTCAAGGAGCCTAATAAGTAGCTCATGGTTCGTGTTATCGAATGCCTTACGGTAGTCAATCCAAGCCATGGACAGATTGCGTCGATACCTGATCGAGTCCTGGGTTATACACCTGTCTATTAACAGGTTCTCCCTGCAACCTGTCAGCCCTCTCTTGCATCCACGGTGTTCCACTATTGCACTCCATACCGGCTCGATATCTGTTAATATCCTCTCTTTAAGGATGCCAGTGAATAGCTTGTAGCTGGTGTTTAAACAAGCTATGGGCCTATAGTTCTTTGAACTTGACAAACCTCCGGCCTTAGGGATCAATATTATGCGTCCTTCCACTAGCCACTGCGGGACGGGTTGCTCACCGTTTGAGGAAGTAGTAAATATACGAGCAAGATGTTGGTGCGTAGAAGTAAACTTCTAGCGATAACTTTCTTTACCCCTTCAGCAGTGATTATTGGACACTCCTCCTCTGGACCTTGTAACCTTTGCCTTTGGCAAAAGTCACGAAAGAGTGACATATCTGAAGCGTCTTTATTTAGCTGATAAGTATCTCCATATACTTTCTCCCAGGATACTTGAATCTCTTCTCGAACACGGGTGCCCTGAGGTTAATTTTTTTCAAAAGTCTTGTCACTTCAGAAATCATTGCAGATCTTGATTCTAGAACATGTTTTACGTTCAAACACGCAGTGACGGGAATCGCAGATAGTGCCGTTTTTTTTAAGGCCACTTCCAAAAAAAATTTTTTTTTACATATAGGTGAAAAATCAAAACATACAGAATACACTTGAAGAGTTGCGCTCGCGTCCTTTTGCATGCTATTTCATTCTAAAATTTCGTATCATTTGTTTTACCGAACTGATAACAACGAGTTTCACGTCGATGAATAGTGTGTCAAGTGAATTTTTCTTGCTTAATCTCTATGCATTAAAAGTAGTGAAATGCAGTATACTTTTTCTAAAGATCATCTTGCCACGCACGATGAAAACAGACATAAAATTTGTTTACTGTGCTTTGGTAAAACTGATAAAATGTTCAAAATTGACGATGCATTACTGCAAAAATTAAACAGTGCTCTTAAAACTGACATTTCAATTGAAGATCATTTGCCATGTGCATTATCTAGTTCATGTGAGAGGAAAATTTATTTTTTAACGTCAGAGTCTTGTAACAGGGAATTGCATCTTCAACTGCCAGATTTTTCAAAGTTCTCAAGTAAAACCACAGAAACAAGATCAAATCAAAATTGTAAGTGCTATTTATGTAATTTAGCTAGGACCCTACATACGAAAAAACATGAGGCTACTTACTCAGTGAAATACCAAAAGGTATTCATCCTATTTGTACTAAATCTATTTTGTTGGATAATTTGCAAGAAATAAATAATAAACTAGACACAAAACAAAAGCAGCGATTGATATCTACTCTATCGAGAAGTGTCGATGATAGTTCAGCGAAGTCACTAAATAAAAGTAATAATTCCAAAACGTATGATGTAACTACTGATGACATGGTCAAATTAAAATTAAAACACAATAAGTAACAAAAAAACTATCGAAATTGCAGCGGACCTTCGAGCACCAACTCGCAAACGAAGTCTTATTGAACCAGGTCTTACAAGAATTCTCATTGAAAAAAATCATAGCGTGGATGAATTTTTCAAAATTGCAAAAGTAACATTTAACAAAACGAAAAACAATGTTCTAGCGCGCACGGATCAAATAATTATTCATTGCACAAATGTATCTGACTTTGTTTGTTACATCAAAGAAAAGAGAGATGTTTCTAACGTTCATTTGAAAATCGGTATTGATGGGGGCGGTGGATTCCTGAAAGTTTGTTTATCGATACAAGATCTTGATACTGAAACAGTTAATTCAGAAAGTAGAAGTAAACGCCGCAAACTTCAAGAAGGCATTCTCCGAGCGAAAAGTAACCTAGAATGTCTCAAATACGTTGTTGCATTGAGTAGTTTCAAGAATGTTGTTGAAGATTGTTTTGGAAGTGCACTACATGCAGAGTATGAACAATCCATTCAGAAATTTAAAACCAGTTACTTGGATTTAAACATTACAGTAACTCCAAAAGTGCACGCACTATTTTACCACGTCGTTGATTTTTGTTCCGTATATAAAAAAGGTCTCGGATTTTATAGTGAGCAAGCTATGGAATCAGTCCATCTTGATTTTCTGTCGACGTGGAGTAGATATTAAGTTTCACCAAATCATGCTCAATATGATCAACAATTACTCAAAGCCATGTGTTCTTACAATAGTAATCATGTGTGACGTAATATTTTTATTTTTTGTTAGAAACATTTTTGTTCCTAATTATTACTTTAAAAATATACATTGACTGTATACGCATATTAAAAAAATACTACTTTGTTAACAGGACGTTGTAAAAATTAATTTCCCTGTACTGTTTATATGTAGAAATAAGTAAACGAACAATTTTTTTTTGAAAGTGGCCTTAAAAAAACAGCACTATCTGCGATTTCCGTCATTGCGTGTTTGAACGTACAAAATGTTCTAGAATCAAGATCTGCAATGATTTCCGAGGTGACAAGACTTTCGGAAAAAATTAACCTCAGAGCACCCGTGCGAATAGGCGCATTTTTAACGGCACGTGACGTTTTATTGAACAGACAGGAAGGATGAGTAGGAAAGGTGGAATTTTCCTAAATCCACTTTACGCGCCGTTCAAGGCGCTGTTTAGCTGTTGAAAGAGATATTATTTTTTGCGTCCAGTGCTGCTTGATGGTCAACAGCTTACTCTTATTCAGCGTATGACTTGCTTTCCGTTGGTTTCGAGTGAGTGCCCTAACTTTTGGAGACCGCCTTCTCGTTAACTACACAGTTCAGATTTTAGAAATTGACATCTTCGGGGAGCAAATCGGGGAGAGCAGTATTAGCTTCAGCTAATTTGTCCATCCTGAGAAAGACTTTTTGGTGGATGGATTTCCTACTTCTCATATTGGCATTATTGGCCATCTGTGCAGGTGATCCTGCTGAAATGAGTGGAATGTTCGCTGGAGGATGTTTCTCTTCCTCTTGTTGATGCAGAGCTTCATATCCGTCTTTTCGCAAGAAGAATATTTGATCTCTTGAATTCTCAGGCGTTTGATAAGCACATTACGGGTGCCTATTGAATGAACGGTCATGTAACCTCTTTATAAATCCTCTTCCCGCCAGTGAGCTTCTTTGCCAATGAGTAAGGATGTCCCTCCTGAGTTTGTCTGACCATTTAAATCGATTATTATTTATGAGATATTTGAGACTCCGGAAGCTACGATCATGGTTCCTTAAATGAACCAATCCTGATGTAACTGGAACGTGTACGTCATCCGCTTCTGCTCTTTCTGTTCTAGAAGGTAAGTAAGAGCGGGAAATTCACGCCAGATAACAACGGTCAACACTGTTCCTTGGAGTCAGGTCTCAAGCCGCGGATGACGTTACGCGGCAGACGGGACAGTTGGAGATGAAGTTTTCACTTCTCGATACTTTTTTAGAGTTACCAATCTTTTTAGAATGTTATAAGGAAGAGTGTTGACGGGCCAGATGAAGTGATACCAGAAGAACAGCCTTTTGAATCCGGTTCGCGATGGAATAAGCCTGACGCTGGCAAGCCGGAATCTTATTGACTTGGCTAATAAATGAAGCTTTCATACCTCAAAGACAGCCGATTATGAGAAATACAAGGTGGTCTCTGTAACCTTGGTACAGCCTGCTCAGCTCGAAAAGAAGTGCTTGATATTTCGCCCGTTTTTCTTCCTCCTTTGCCGCGACAATACCGTCGGCTGCTTCCGAGAATTCAATCACATAAATGATCTTGTTCTTCAGGTCTTGGAGGACAATATCAGGCTTCGTAGCACTGATGCGTTGAGTGGTGAAGAAAGAGAAATTCCAGTAGATCTTACACTGACCATTCTCCACAACGGACATCGCTACAGAGATCCGAGTAGGGGTAAGGTAGTGCAGCTATCAAATGTCCGATAAAGTTATGATACACCGAAATGACGGCCACTTCTTTGCAATAAAATTATTTTCAAGATCGCGTAAGCCTTGAATATCAATCACGTAGTCCATAATATTCTTCGCACAATTGAAGTCTCACTGATAATACGTTTGAAGAAGACGGCAGTGACAAAGATTTGCGTGCCACGCACAAACGAGCAACCACTAATGAAACAACTGACTTGTGAGGCTACTTTTGAGGAAATGAAAGATGGTCGCTGAGTTCCAAAAAAGACGTATGTATGATAACGCATAGTGATAATTTTTCCACACCATTTTACAATGTTTACACATCTGCATTTTGAGAGGTGTAAAAAGATACTAATTTCCTTTCCAAAACTGTCCCAAGCAAACACAGGTGTACGTTAGAATATCAGATATGTAAAATTCCGAGAAATGAATGCAGCGGCGGTGGCGAAAATGCTTGAATATCCTTCAAAATCAACAACAACTTGTCTAGACGCGTCCATTTCCAAAACGTTATCATATTCTGCGTATACGATACAATTTGCAGTGTTGGCCAGTGGTTCTTCAAAATGCACCTTCTATTCGTAGACTTCCATGTTATACGAGATTCTAGTGAGAATAACAATTTGCAGAAAGATCAGGGGTTAGATCAAAAGCAAACATACAGACTCCTTCCGGGTAATCATTTCTATCAATAGTACCACCCTCATGGGGAAAGTGAATACCAGTGCCAGAGAAAAGAGTGTGATAAGCATCAACGTGAAGCTTATTCTTGGAAAAATCTGGCTGCAGAGGTTTCGAAGGTATTTGTGTACCATCGACGTACAGAGATAACAAATTAATCTTATAATGTTGAAAGTTAAATGGATTAAGTGCTCAGTACCCGTTGAAAGCTCTGTTCTCTACAAAACCGATAATTATTCTGTTAGGCAACTGTCCGAGAATAATTTTATGAAGTGTTCAACCGTAAATACCGCCGTGTAAATAACAGCGGGACTTATTTTTGAACGACCAACAAGGAGGGACGCTTCTAAAATGTGTAAACTACATGTCTTGACGGGATCCATTAGGCAAAAAGCATCTTTCATACGTACGAGTTGAAGGTACATCTCGACTCCGTCGAGATGATATTTTTTTATTGGAAATGTCGCATTGCAGGTGACCGATTAGATATATTGTTTTGCCTGCACCGAAATAATCTCGACGAGTATCGGTGCCTGTATCTTCGCTGGACAAATCTTTCATTTCTCCTGCAGTATCTACACACCAGAGAGCGGAAGTCAAATGGCATTTTTTTGAAGCTGGTCCATAATTGAGCAATGTTTCCAGGTAGGCTCTGTACGCGTATGCGCTGTTTGGAGGAGAAACGAGTTTTTGATTGAAATATACGTCCACCTGATTGCAGATCGAATGAAGTAAGCTGTTTATCACGATTACACTTTTCAGATCGGCTGCATCTGGAGAAGTTTCTGCCGGCGCTTCCAGCTTGACGCGTATACTGAGCATTGTATGAGCGATATCTATGTATTCTTCGCCGTGGCTTGGAATGACAAACTCTATCGGTGAATTGTCGGTAAGCGATGAAACGGGCTTGTAGTATACCCATTGTGAGCTCTTAACAGATTTTTGAGTAGGTGGAAACGAAAAAAGGTCTAATTCAGTTTTCAAACACTCGCTAGAATGTGAATGTAAAAATGACATCATATAATAATCTACATATTAACGACAAAAAAAGTCAGAAATTGAACGATGTTTTCCTGCGTTAGATTTACGCTTTTGTTTCTTCGTTTTTTTTTCTTTTTATCAGTACTATTGGTTCTCCTTTTAGATTTCATATTCTTCACCCCTTTCTTCTTTTTCTACTTCTTCTTTGATTCACGTGATGTACTAATTCTCTTGACTTTTTTTCCGTTTCATCCCTTTTCTAAGCTGAGTGACACGCCGAGCAACTGAGGTCTGAAATTTTTTACTCCAAATTTATAACCTGATCCATTCATAAGATCATCCATTTTATCCAAAGCTTTCCATTTTAATTTTTGACCAGATTCATTAATACAGGAGTTGAATGCCTGCTTGAGTGGTACTTTCCTATCGACGTAATTGAAAACGTTAACACCTGTTAGAAGTGTCTCCTTTCCAACTGTACGTGCACCTGGCGCTAATATCGGCACTACACGTCGGAAAAGTCATCCTACGAAGCTTCCGATTCTATGACCTCTCTGATGGTACGATCCGATATAAACTTTTGATATTCACTCTCCAACGACTTGTGTTGTGTAGTAATCGACGTAATATGTCATTATTACTAGATTATATAACTTTTCATCAATCCTTTTTTTAAATAGGAGTGTCACTGTCAGATTCTCAGACTCGAATGGTATAGGGACTCCAGTATGACCTCTTATATCTATTTCTATCGTGCGAAATCGAATATAAAGAAGAGAAATTAAATTCGAAGAGGAAAACTGAGTTGCTTGCGTGGATGCAAGAATGTAGCTTCGCGTGTAGACGGGAATAATACGTAAAAGCAGTGTTTGTACATCGCCTGTAATATGAGGTTCGCAAATATCGCGATGAATAAATATTTTCTCAGGTAAACCACGAGCCAGACTTGGAGGGTGATTAGCATAATGAGAATTATCTGATACTAATTGTTTAGTGCAAAACCAAGTATACGAGATACTTTTTCACTTATTGCAAGAAAATAAAGACCCTTCATATCACAATCCCTTTGAAAAAATTTTTAACTCTGACATAGCAATCTTTGTCTTTTGGAAAACTAAGCCTACGTGTTCTCGAGCAATCGGGCTCTGGTTTATAGCCTACTCGAGATCGTTCAGCTGTGGGTGCACACCAGGTCGAAACTCGGAGACAATAGGACTTTACCATTTACCAGCCAACATACCTGCTGTATTTTTATCTCTAATAGCATTGTCATTAAGCTCATACAACTCGGCATCTCCTTTAAGAACGTAAGGAAGCGAGTATTTATCAAGTAAATCTTCACCGTCAATTTTCGATTCTTTCATTTTTCTATCATAATTTTCTTCGTTTTTCTCATCAACGATATTACTACTAATACATAATACATTCGTCATTAGAGCTGTTCGATTTTCTATTAGATCAGGCGAATTGTGTCTTACATGAAGAAATGTTCTTGGACATTAAATTTCTGTAAGAGAAACAGCCCAACTACCCTGTAAGCGAATTCTGTGCGGCAGTTGTGTGGTAAAGCGAGTCGTAGTATTATGCGGAAAATACTTCATACTGTTATTGTTCGGTAAAATAAGTTGGAATTGATGGTTATTCATTGTAAATTTTCTAAATTACTGGCAGGTATCCAAGAATTGAATTTATCAGAATATCCCATCTACTTGACAAGTAATTTCTTTTTGAAACCTTTTCCCTTTGTACGTGTCACTCGTTCAATTATAAATTCTGTATCATTAATATCAGTATCTTTCTTCACACCCGATAGTTGCCTCTCGTAGAAAACTCCATCTATATTCTCACCGGCCAGATCTTGTAACTCGTAAACATATTGGATTTGTCTACGAGCCGTTGATACTCTTTTTATTTGAAAAATCTCTTCTGTCCATCCAGCTTCATAACCTTTCTCAAAGACGTCTTTCTCTCTACTGGTTCGTACGTAATCACAGACGTTATATTTGGGCACCTTAACACGCAAGGCTTTTCTACCGTACTTTCTTTGAATATTTAATCGGGCGTGTGTTGCATTTCCCAAAGTCACCTCTAGTGGTCCCATTCCTATACTGGAATGCAGCGCATTATTTTAGCTCTGTGCAAGTTGTTGTAAAACATCAATGTAACGATGAGTGAAATAGCGCCACATACATTCTTTTAGTGTGTTATTAAATCGTTCGAGCACAGCAGCCTTAACGTTTGGATCACGTACAGCACGAAATCTTATACCCTTTTTTGATGCAAAATTTTGAAAACCTACACCGAGAAATTTTTTTCCTCGATCGCTCTGAAGGCAGACGGGAGATCGGTTTCCACTTTTCTCGAGAATACACTCAAAAGCTCTCCTCACTTCATTCATAGATTTATATTTAAAAGGCCCAACCAAAACGTATTTACTCAACACGACAATGACCACAAGCAGATACAGGTATCGATCGTTGGAAATTTTTAAATGCTCTAAATGAACTGAATCTGCTTTCCATAAATCATCTATATTTGATATATCGTAATTTATTCTTCTGAAACGACGATGAATAGGTACATGTAGATTATATGAATCTTGAGATTTTAACCAGTTGACCATGTTACGTCCCGAGCAAAGGGGAGGGTAGGTAAGAAAAGGTTAGAATGAGGGAGGTTACAAAGGCTGATTAAGTCAAGTTGGTAAGTCTTGACTATTTATTTTTATTGTGGGGTTCATTTTCACTTTACCAATCCAAGGGGATTGCGATAATTCAGAATGACAGTGGTTTGATAAGATAATTATTTATTATAACAGGAAAATAGGAATGAATTACAATGTGCTTAAAGAGTAAAACTTACATTACCTTTCAGTCCGAAAGGGCAAGAGAAGATTGATTTATCGATTGTATCCCCGATCCGTTGCAGAATATCGATGGAATTCTACCAGGTGTTTGTTTTAATTGACTTTCACGAACAACTTAGAGGTCAATTAGTATGACGACCGAAAGCCGAAGGAACTTTATTTTCAGAAATGGACTCCACGTTACTATTTCGCGACTTAGTCAAGGCGGTTCGTAAATGATGTGGTCAGTACGACTACTTGAACAATGAAGACGATTTACAAGGATGGCTCTGGGGTTTATATAGTTCCGCGTCCCTATGTTAAAGATAGGATTCACAATTTCTGACATGGCATGTACTTTCAATTTCTGACATGGCACGTTCTTTCAGTGGAATCGGGTAAACAATGACATCGATGCCTCGCGGTGAGTGACTCAGATGACTAATGCTTCCGCATTGCTGAGAGTCGCGGTGTTTGTATTGATTCGCTCGTTTCTACTCTTGCCTTCTCATGAACAGTTATTCTGTATGCTACTTATCCTTATTTCTATGTATTTAGCCAGACACTTTTGGGTATTGAAATGTCTGACTATATACAGGTTCTTCCACTGAGTGGGTCATACACTTATGAAGTTACGATACATATATTTGTATTGTTAAAATTATTGTTTAATTTACACACACGAGTGTATTCATATTCCATATATTTGGATTTGACTTTGTTATTATCATTGCTTTAATTATTGGGAGTATAAATAAATTCGTATGGTAAATAGAAATAGATTATGATTATCTCATAGCGGTTAAATCTGAACTTACAATCTCATTAATCGAGCATGGTTAATTTATCGACACTCTGTGAGCTCTTATCCTTTCCTGGTAACACTTTAAGTATCTGGTGGTTTCTATCTCACCGACCGTAGTGTAGTTACCATAATTGGATCTAAACTCAAAGAGAATCGGTATTGCTCTTGCTGGTAATTGAAGGAATTAGTCTGTAAAATTTCGGGGTGTAACAACCACATTTGCACGTCAGACACTCTCACGCACAGCATTTCCGATTTTTTCAATACCTGCGTAAGAGACTTCATGGGATGGGTCGAAATAAATTTCTTCTAACAATTTCATGGTTTCAGAAACAGAGTCTTCCAGTGATTAGTACTTCTTGTCCTTCTTGGGATTTGACCGAACCCGTGCTGCGAGGTGTTGCTCGTTTCGTACTTCTACCTGGAGTGTCAGTAATACCCCTGTAAACATCGTTACCACTAATGCTGCCTTCTTCTTCGTCGGTCATTAGCGAGTCATAAAGTCCAGGCGATAGTCTGGGACTACGTCGGCTACCTGTCTCTATCAGAAAGATTATATTTTCTTTCTAGTATTCTCTATTTCCGACACTCTCTCTAGACATGACGATTTGATGAAGGATTAAGGCAAACTGTCTTTTTCCTGGCGGTTGCACCTTTTTTCTCAACCTCAATGCATTTTTTATTAGATCACTGATATTTGAAATTTTCACAGATTTACCATCTATAAAGAAAGAACCATGTGAATCCCATTTTATACGTTATCGCACATCTGGTTCATGAAGTCGTTGGAGTAAAACAATTCCTTTATTTCGAAAAGTTTTTGAAATAGTTGCAATAATATTATCAGTATTTTTAAAATAATTTTCCTCCTCATCATCATCATTATTGCTTACATAGCTTGCAAAACCCATATTCTAATCTCTCTGCTCTTTACCCGGTTTTTTATGCTTCCATGTTTCCAGGGTGAAAAATAAAATTTTTTGTAAAACTTGTTGATACATTTTCCATTTTTCACGCTCATGTTTCACGAATAGTGAATTTAATATTTGACTCATTTCAGCATCGAGTCTGGTCATAATTTGGGAGTTAGCACTAGAGAAAATATTATCTACAGGAATTATCGAAGAAGCGTGCGCTTCCGTATTTCCACTTGAAACGGTCTGGAATAATTGAACACTATGTCTCTAAGTTATAAATGTAGCACCATATAGTTGAGAAGGAAGGCAATTTAAACAAGAATAATCAGGATTTGTTTCATTCCCAATCATTGTGATTTTCCGTTTATTATAAAGGAAACTTTTATAAAGCGAATTATGAAAAGGTGTCGATATATAAAATGCCAAATAACTCAACAGTGTGTCTCCAAATCTCAATATTAAGAAAACCTCAACTATGTTTAAGATTCATGGATTTAAAATGTTTCTCAACCAGAGCTTAAGAATTTAGGCCAATTTCTAACCAGAAAAGAGAAAATTCCTTCTGAAGAGATTATGGGTGGAAAAGTTTCTTTGATTCAAGGAAGCGTAATCTAAATTTTGAAAAGTGAGATTTTGAACGTGGAAATCGTTTATCCGGACCTTATATCATTCGATACAAATTACTTAGAGAACGCTAGCTAACCTTGAATGAAAGAAAAGTTTGAATTTCATAATTAGAATTGAATTCTAGGAGCAGACCTCCCAGAATGAATTCTCAAATTTAATTATGGGAAAATTCAGAGACACTGTGAGTGAATTAATTAAGAAGATAATTTATTCACTGCCAAATTCAAAAGAAATTTGAAGACTTGTGGATCTTTTATCTAGAGTTAGGAAAATGATATCTTGGTTTTGATCCAGACATTGCACCTGACCTACCAGAATTAGGATATCATGCAAAGAGGCAAACTTGAAGGCGTATGAGAATCCTGAATATGTCAAATAGGGAAATTGCCGTGAGTTTAGGAATCAGAAAAATGGCGTCAGAAATTGAAATTCTGTAGAAAATAACAGTTCAGGCTGAAGATTACATAAATTTCAATTATTCAAAAGTAAACAATTGTCTGTCGCTTTTGGGAATCCTATTAAAGTTCTGAAAAAGAATGACGGATAGAATCTTAGTTAGCTAGAATCAAAATGAATCTCGTTGCCATAGAGGCTCTTTTTTATTTCGGGTCAGTGAAAAATTTTATTTCAAAAGAATTTATAATCCAGAAATATTTCACATTCTGCAATTTGAGAATCGAAAAAGATGAAGCATCGATTGGAATTGGTCAAGAAAAATTGAGATTGCCTAAGGTTCCTTTTTTTGTATAATTCGAGAATAGAGCCTGTCGTCGTACTTTCATCATTCTACGAGGATTGACACCGACCTGCTTACTCGGGGCCAATTTCCTGAACGGAACGTAGCAATTTACCAAGTAAGGATATTTTATAGATTAATATCTATAAACTATGAGAATTGGTACATTAATCATTAAGTAAACGAAAGAGCTAATGTCCAGATTAAAAGTAACATCCACTAACATTAGATCAACGAGCACTTATACGACTTATAAAGAAATAAATGTTACAACTGGTACCCCTGGTGGGACCCAACATTTTTGAAAGAGAGGCATTTGTGTGGATTCATTAGGAGAATCTTATTTTCGCGTGGCAAAAGTCATTAGAAAGCAGGTGCTTCACTCATACCGCTCGATATGCCACGACGCGTACGTTTCTATACTCGGCTGGTTGACATTGTAACGGAAAATAGCAAGTCATAAATAGACGTAATCCATTACACCGGCACACAAAAAAATAAAAGTGGGCGGTACTTTTGACTAGACCCATATATCCCTATGTATTTTGACGCGCTGAATCCGAATTAGATGTCCGTTTTGCCCGTACATCCTCAAAATTTTGAGTAAATCACGGAAAACCGTGAAAAATCGCTGAAAATTGCATTTATAGACGTTGGTAAATGATAGAAAGTTTTCTTATGAGTGTTTCACATATGATTTCAGTGTATTTTGACGCGCTGAATCCAAATTGAGTGTCTGTTTTACCCGTACACCACAAAAGTTTGAGTAAATCGCGCAAAACCATGAAAAATCGCTAAATGCGCATTTACAAACGTTGTTAAATGCTAGAAAGTTTTCTTATGAGTGTTTGACACATGATTTCAGTTTTTTTTAACGTGCTGAATCCGAATCTGTTGTCAGTTTTGCTTGTACACCTCCACATTTTGAGTAAATAGCGGAAAACCATGAAAAACCGTGAATGTCCATATCTATGGATCTAGAAGCCATTTCTTCCTTAAACTGTATAATTTTGTTTGGTTTTACTGCTAAAGAAACTTTGGCATATGAATATATATATTTTTTTGCTTGTACTTGCGACCAGGGCACCTCCACGAGGTGACGGTGGGCATAACGGAACAATAGTCGTTAACCCAGGGCTCCACTAAACTCACCTCCTCTTGCTGCCAAACCATGTCCTCGAAACCGCTTTCGCATCACTTCAAGGACATGGGGGTAAGGCCAATAAGCCGTGCTTCGGCTTTCAACATTGGCTCAACGAGGTCAACTCTCGGAGTGCCCTGCACCTCCTCGTCCCAGGCACATGATCTGTCCGGGGCTTGTCGTCTTCTGCGGCGGAGAGGTAGCCCTAAGGGGTGCTTTCGCACCCTGCAGACCTATGGCCCTCCTTGCCGCACCTCCAACATACCTTCGTCCTGTATGGACTTCTGCAGCCCGCTGCCATGTGGCCAAATCCTAGGCAGCGGTAACACCTCAAGGCTTCCGTCTTCTTCCGCACGCGACAGGACACCCATTATACCTTGAGGTGTCCCGTGCGCAGAAGCCTTGCAGCAAGCTCCTCCCTCATCTCGACTAAAGCCTTTAGATTACCTCTGAAGGCCTTCTTTGTCATACTGACCTTTACTTCGCCGCTTGCTGCTTCATTGAAGTGTTTACGAGCGGCGACCTCCACTTCCGCCGCATCGGTGGTAGTGTCGAGGTCCAGGATCTCGAACTCGATACGGGGGGTGAGCTCGCGCAGGCTACCCCCAGCACCGACCCCTTCTTCGATGGCCGCCGACAATTTGGATCTGTCATCCGCCTTCGGCCCTACCTCCACAAGGACCTCTCCGTTTCGGGTTTGCCTGACACCCTTAATTTTTACTCCAAGGGTGTGCGGCTTCACATTTCGCTTGAGGTCCCTGAGGACCTCCACGTAGTTCGAGCCTTCAGCCGGTTTTATGAGGACCACCTCAGCGCGAGCTCACTTTGTAGGCTTGGCCTGCTTTTCGTCAGTGGCAGGCTTCTCCTTCTCTTCTCCTCTTTTAGGCGTCGAGGTCACCGCAGTCGCAGCAGTGCGTGTGCTCGATCTCTTCTTCATAGGCTTTGAGGAAGAATTCGCCTCTATGGGACTCAGGGTGGACTCCCGATCGCACTTCTCTAGCTTGAGAGCAGGAGTTTCCACGGCTTCTTCTGTCTGGATCCCAGATTGGCTCACCTTCTTCTTCTGCGTTGCCTTCTTCCTTTCCTCTATCCTCACCTTTTCGCCGCCGGCCCACCCAATTTCTGTTGGCGCGAACAAAACCGGTAATCGGCGGATATTACGGCCATTCTCAGCTTACTCGCCAGTTCCTGTGCTTCCTCCAGTCCATGCCTGTTTGGCATGAACATATTCCTCTTCGTGTCAGAGAAATCCTGCATCCTTTCTAATGCGTTTGTCAATTTTTCGACGAGTTTTCGAGCGTCTGTTAAAGCTTTTTTCGCCAACATGATATCTTGTTTCGCCTCAGTCTTTTGACTAACGTCAGGCTCCTCCGTGACATCCATCGGACCCTCTAACTCCTGGCACAAACTCCGGTTAAAGTTTTGTTGATTCAGCTCCATGCTGTTCCCACGAGTAGCTACGGAAATGTAAGCCCACCCCCGCACAGCCCCGCATGCGAGGGTAAGGTCTGCATACTCTAGGAGGCAACCTGGTATCCTAGAGACAGCGTTTGGAACATCACGCCCTGGTGCCATGCATTCTTCGGCTTCTAGATCCAAGGATATGGACATTCACATGTTTCCATGGTTTTTCACCATTTACTCAAAATTTGGAGGTGTACGAGCAAAACAGACAACCGATTCGGCTTCAGCGCGTCAAAATACACTGAAATCATGTGTGAAAAACTCATAAAAATACCTTCTAACATTTACCAACGTCTATAAATGCGATTTTCAGCGATTTTTCACGGTTTTTCGCGATTTACTCAGAATTTTGAGGGTGTACGGGCAAAACAGACACCGAATTCGGATTCATCGCGTCAATATACATGGAAATATATAGGTGTAGCCGAAAGTACAACCCACTTTTTGTTTTTTGTGTGCCGGTGTTATCTATGGAAAACGTTTAAAACTGAAAATCATTATAAATTGGAAGTAAGATTATCTCAAATTAATTTATAATGAGATAAATCCTTGAATTTAAAGTTAATTGAAAATTCCTAAATTACAAAATGAAATGAGAAAAATTAGTATTCAAATTAATTAACATTTTTTAAAAAACCTTATAACTGAACAATTTATACTCATAACATGAATATAAAAATAAGAATCAATCATTGAAATTGAAACAAACATATTCGAATGCATGAGCATATGGAAAAAATCTTTTAGAGAGTTGAACAATAAAATCAGTAAATAAATAAGAACCAAAATTTAAGTTAATTGTTTTCAAAAAACAAGATTTTTTTTCAGCATGGACGACAATAACGAAGATGGGGAAAATCCTGAAAAGAAACCTAATAGGAAAATTGAATTATCTAAATCCACATTAAAGGCTAGCATAGCAGCATCAGAAACTTTTGCAGAATTGGGCGATAACTCGGATGAAGAATTTTCTGAAACTCGAAATGTTCCTCATACAAGTCATATTTCAAGTGGTCATAAGGATTGTGAGAATGCTGTTACTAGACCAGAAATTACAAATCTACCTATGAATAAAAATAATAACGATGAATTAGCTCAAAATACTCCCAGTTATGATTCAGATGAAGCAGAAATAGATGATTTAGTAGCGAGTATACAGAAATGGAGAACCGAAATGAACCAGTCCGTGTCAAATCATAATATAATTGTACAGGTAGTAAGAAAAAATCGTTCAAAAACGATTGACGCACATAGTGAGTTAGGAAACAAAGTTGACTCACTCACTAACACGTTAAAAACTAATATAGAAACCCACATAAGCACTAGGAAGGAAGCATGCGAAACTCAAGGAAAAATTCTAGAAGGACATATTGTCGATGTTGAGCACAATCGTCAACGCATTCAAGATTTAGAGGACGATCACGACTCTTTAGAAGCGCAACTAGACAGGGGGATTGGGACTACCAATATAAAAATTCCATGGTTAAATACTATCCGCTACCGAAATTTTCAGGTACACGCAGAGAGTGACCTATGGCGTTTCTAAAAGATTTTAAATGTTATTCTGGAACGATAATGTAAGATTTGAAATAGGAGCAGATCTGCAATACGGTCATTATCGACCCGGAAAACTCTCCCGCGCTGGATATGCATAAAAATGATAAACAACGCAAGAGATCTAATTCCACCACTCTCCGAAAGCGGAATCGTGATCAATCTATCCAGACACTTCTTAGTAGTATTCCGAACCGCATTCCTAATTCGTGACATTAGGACGTACGATAAACTTATTGAGCTTCTAGAAACGTTAGATCAAGCTAGGCCAGTAAACTGTCATAACCCTTTTCGCCACGTAACAGCTCTGCGTATGATTAGAATAACTACGAGATAAATTCACGATACAAAATATACAAGCGGAATAACAGTAGGGATGAAAGTATATATCAGAACCGTGATCATGATTAGGAATATAATTATCAGAATCATGGACAAAATAATCTCGAGAGTGTACAACAAGTAACGCAGTTTGAAAAAAATGGGCAGTATGGCCAATTTTATGATTAAAGGCAACGCGATAATTATCCGGGCCATGGTTACAAAGGACGGGGTCGCCACGATTATGAAAACCACGGGATATGAGAGAAAACTAGAAATGACCCAGGAAAACATAATTAGAAAAGGAAGGAAAAGGGCAGAGGCCTTCAATCGCACACACAAGCCTACAAAACTAAGGGCGGGCGAGAAAGTCCTCTTGAAATTGTTAAACAGATCGGATAGATAATACAAAATACATGCTAAATTCCTACAAATAAACGACGGACCATACAAAATAAAAAATGAAGTACAGCCAGGCACGTTTATTCTGTGGGACACTGAAGAAAAAGAAGAAAAGAGCATGTACCGTAGCCAGGATCTACAAAAATATTTCGAGCGGAATGACGAGGACCCAGAAAACACGAAACTAATGAAAATGCAAATTAATATAAATTATTAGAAATGTAAGAAGCGATTGAAAAGACAAACGTAATTAGAAAAATAAGAAGCGAAGAATAAGGGTAGTAGCAAAAAGAAAATTTTTTATTCGTGTAGAAGTTGAGGTTAGGTGGGTTTGAGGTTTGTGACAGGGTGGGAGGACCAGGTTGGTCGTAGCAGGGCAGGGTAGAGAAGGAGAAAGGCAAGGCAGGTAGACGCGACGATAGATGGAGACAGAGAACGATAGAAGGCGGGTTCGTTTGAATTGGATTCATGGCTAGCGGAGCGAATACTAGCAAGGAAAGGAGGGATTCAGATCAGGAAGTTCTCAGTACACCGAAAGGGGAGAACAAAGAAAGGAGGGCAAGGGGAAAGTATAGGAAAACGGTAGAAAAGGATAGATTGAGGGCGCAGAGCGTGGGGTCGATTGAGGTATTTCTCAAAAGGAAGAGAGGGGAAGCAGTGAAGACAGGGAGGATATAGGGTCAAGCTTGAAAAATCCAAAAATTTACAGAACGCCGCCGGAAAAACATAGTTTTTTAAAGAAGAATGTGAAAAATGAGGGGACAGAAAGGGATAGAGCTGAGGCTAAAGATCCGATGGAAATCGAAAAATTAAAAGAAACGCGCGAAATAATGATAGAAGTAATGGGAATGTATGAAGAAAGGCAGGAGAAAAGGGTGAAGGAAATACGGAAAGAAATTAGACAGGAAATGGCCGAACTTAGGAAAGAAATGAAGGAATGGGAAGAAGGCAGGGAGAAGCTAGAGAAAAGGATGCAGATGTTGGAGCAAAGACTAGAAAAGAGAAGCCTAATAAAAAGGTAGATGAATTGGAAGGTAGAATAAAACAAATTGAAAGATCAAACCGTGAGTTTGGAGGTGGGGAGAGTGGGAATAAGGAGAAGGAAAGGCTGAGAAAAATAGAACAAAGAATAGAAAAGAAAGAGAGAGAAGAAAGAAAAAGAAACATAGTGATAAAGGGTCTTAGATTAGAGGGGAAGGAGTTCTTGGAAGGAGTGGAAGAAGTACTAAAAAGGATTGATGCTAAGGTAGAGATAGAGGAAGTGCGAAGTGTAGGGAGGGAAGAGCGAAGAGGGGAGAGAATGGTACTAGTGAAACTGAAGAAATGGGAACATAAGAGGGAAGTAATGACAAAGAAGATGGTATTATATGGAAGTTCGGAGAGAATAGAGGATGATTTGATGTGGGTAGAAAGAAACATGCAGTATAAGTTGAGGAAAATAGCCGAAGAGGAAAGAAAAAAGGGAAGAAGAACATGGGTTAAGTATGGAAGAATACAGATAGAAGGTGTATGGTGGAATTGGGACGAGGACAGGGAAGAGATAGTTAAAAAAAAATGTGTCGGGAGACTAGGAGAGAAAGGAACGGTAGGTAAAGAAATAAGAATTAGTGGGAAACGAAAAGAGACGAGAAACGAAAGAAGGGAAGATTGGAGGATATGCTTCTGGAATATAGCAGGCTTAGAAAGAAAGGATAGGGAGTTTATGAGAAATTTGACACAATGGGATGCAGTAGTAATGACGGAGACGTGGCTAGATGAAAAGGGATGGGGAAGAGTAAGGGGAAGATTATCAAGAGGTTAAAAGTAGAAGAGATAAATATGGGAGGAGAGAAGTGGAAGATAGTGGGGGTTATGTGAACGGTGATATGCAGGAGAAATCAGAGGAGATGAGAGAACCGATGGAAGAAAATAAGCAAGAGAGTAGGCTAATAATAGGAGGTGATTTTAATGCGAGAACAGGAGATAGAGGAGGAAGGGAACGGGATGGAGAAAAAGGAAGAAAATTCGAAGACAAGATACTGAGTGGGGAGGGAATGAAGTTGTTGAAGAGCCTAGGGGAGATGGGATGGTTTATCCTAAACGGAAGTATAGAGGGGGATGAGGAAGGGGAATATACACGTTCAGGAGGAAAGAGGGGAACGGCAATTGATTATGTGGTAGTAAACGACGAAGTAAGAGAGAAGGTTAAGAAACTAGAGGTGGGGAACTATATAGATTCCGATCACTTTCCCATAATAGTGACGGTAGAGGGAGAAAATGAGTCATAACAAAAAGGCTAAAAAGGAAGCAAAAGCAAAAAGAGCAGAAAGAGGGGATTGGTCAATGGAAGGTAAAGAATGGTTTGAAGAAAAAGTCAGGAATATCAAAATGAGGGAAGGAAATGTAAACGAAGACATGGAAATAATGGTAGGAGAAATAAAAGGAGCATTAGAGTGCACAAGCAAAAAAGAACTTAGTGAAGGAGGGGATAGAAGTGGATGGGATGAGGATTGTAAACAGAAGAAGAAGAAAGTGAGAAGGGTATTAAGAAAATGGAGAAAGGGAACAATTAGTGTAGAAGAATATAGGAGAAAAAAGAAAGAGTATACTGACGTGTGTGATAAAAAAAAAGATGAGGAAATAAAAGGTTTGAGGGAAGAAGCGGAGAAGGCTAGGACAGAAGAAGAGGGTTGAAAGGTGGTAAATAAAGAGAGAAGAAGAAGGAAAAGAGTAAACCAGGATATTGAGATGATAGAATGGAAAAAATATTGTATGGAATTACTAGGAGGGGTAGAGAGGAAAGTTAGGAAAGGAGCAAGAGATGGTAGGGAAACAGATGAGGAAGAGGCAATTACAAGAGAGGAAGGAGTCAAGGTATTAGGGATGATGAAAGATGGAAAGGCCCCTGGTATAGATGAAATTCCAAATGAAGTATGGAAATACGGGGGGACAGAATGCAAAAAATGGGCATGGATAATGTGCAATAGAGTATGGAGAGGAGAGGGGTGGCCAGAGTTATGGAAAGAAGGAGTGGTGATACCAATAGTGAAGAAAGGCAAAGGGGAGGAGGTTAAAGATTACAGAGAAGTGACACTCATGCCAACACTGTATAAAATATATAT
Source organism: Andricus quercusramuli (assembly GCA_932178445.1). Taxonomy (NCBI): domain Eukaryota; kingdom Metazoa; phylum Arthropoda; class Insecta; order Hymenoptera; family Cynipidae; genus Andricus; species Andricus quercusramuli. The sequence goes on from CAKNXH010063411.1 coordinate 99,762, forward strand.
AACCATTTTATCGGAAAGGTTAAAAAGAGAAGTTGTGGAGAAGAAGATGAGGCCACCGAATCAGAAAGCGTTTAGAAAAGGGAGGGGTGTAATGGACAATATATATGTTCTGAACTACTTAGTAAATAAAAGGATTAAAAGTGTTTGTGGACTTGAAGTCGGCTTTTACTCATTAGATCGAGGCGAGATAGAGAAAGTTATGGTGAAAAAGGAGATAAGAGAGGGATTAATAAAGAGAGTATCGGGAATTTTTAGAGACACAAAAAGCAAGGTAAAGGTAGGAGAGCAAGTGGGAGATAGTTTTTGGTTGGTGAGAGGGGTAAGGCAAGGATGTCCTCTGAGCCCACATTTATTTACGTTATTGCTATCATACTTGGAAAAAGAAATAAAGAGAAAAGGACGGGGAGGGGTTAGGATAGGGAACGAAAAGATGTATACACTGGCATACGCAGACGATAAAGTGTTGATGGGAGAGGATGAAAAAGGGATGGCGGGCTTAATTGCCGGATTAGAGAAATACTTAGATGGAATGAAGTTGAATTTAAATGTAGGAAAGACAAAGATAATGAGGTAAAGGAGGGAGAAGAAAGAAAGAATGGACGGGGACATGGAAAGGAAAAAAATTAGAGGAAGTAAAAGAGTTCAAGTATTTGGGATATACCTTGCAAGCAAATGGAGATCATAGAGCGCACATAGGAGAAAGGATGAAAAAAGCAGCAGGGGTAATGAAACAGATATGGGGAACAGTAAAAAGAAGATTTAAACCAAATTGGAGAAGGAGAATATGGTTTTTTGATACGCTGGTATGGCCGGTATTAGGTTATGGAGCAGAGATATGGGGACGGAAAGAAAGGAAAGAGATTGAACGTTTACAAGGAAGGTATAAAAGGTGGACGCTAGGGCTAGACTGGAGGACGCCGGGATATAAGGTGAGAGAAGAAGCGCAAAGGGATAAATTAAATACTAGAACAGGAAAGAGGGCATGGAATGTTGAGACGAAGCGGTGGGAGGGAAAGGGAGGGGAGTTCTCGAGAAAGTATTTGATGGAGGTGGAAGAAAGGAGAGGGAGGGCGATTGAATTTACGAGATGGGAGGAAGAAAGGAGGGAGTTCTTTGAGGCTAGATATATAGAAGACGGGACTGGAGTCTCCTATGAAGAAGTGGGAAAAAGGGAGAGAGAAAGACAGTTAATAGAAAGATGGGGGATTATTGAGGAACCAAAATATAATATATGGTATAAGATGATAAGAAAGGAAGGAGTACCAAAGTATTTAGAAAAGGGATAGGCAGAGAAAGGATGGACAAGAATAGCAAGATTTAGATTGGGAAACGAGGTCAAAGCGAGTATGTATTGGGAAAAGAAAGATAACAGGAAGTGCAGAATATGTGAATGGGAAGAGGAAGTATGGGAGCATGTATGGCAAGGATGTAGTTTAGGAATGGAAGATAAAGGAAGCTAGCAAGAGAATTTGGTAAGGATTTTAGGGGGAGGTGGTTTGGGGGTAAAGTGGATAAAGGAGTTAGAGGATGCTAGGGCAGCGATTGAAAAATAATGAAAGAATGGATAAAAAAATGGCAAAATTGAAGTACAAGAGAAGTGAAAGAAAAACGAAACGGAAGTCGCTCAAATTAGAATCGTAAAGATTTGTAAGTAATGATTATGTAATAGCATAAGTAAATCAAGATGCGTTTGCGTTACCACTCTCTCTCCTCTCTCTCTCTCTCTCGCTTTCGATCACTCGCTCACTCGTTCGCTAACATGTCCGAAATTGCGCTATCGTAAAAAATAGATTCAAGGCGTTAGATATAAGATTGTATGTAAATAGATGTAAATAATTGTAAGGTTTAAGAATACGATTTTAGAAGACATGTAGAAGGAAGTGTTGTAAGAAAGTGAATTCATGTAAGCCCTTAGGGGACACATTGTGAATAAAGAAGTAACATCAAAATTAGACCTAGTAGGAAATGCAGTAAGTAAACCTAGACAAATCGAGTATTAGCAATTAAGTATATACATGCGAATTGAAAGACACGATTCAATGTGAGAACATTGTAAAAAAGAATTTAAACAATCAGGGACGAATAATAATAATATTAAGAATTAGGGATGAGGTATACAGAAATCATTTCCGTCTGCTAGAAGCGCTCACACAAATAAGAACTGTAGAAGGATCCAAAACAAATGCGAATAAGTGAATATAGTGCCTTTGGATTAAAAACTTTTTCAGGTAATAATTTGAAGATTTTCTCAGTTTTGCTTTCTAAAATACAGTGATTATATTTCAACTTTAAAATCATGCATGTTCATTTAATATTACAATGCGAAAAATAATATAAAAGGAAATAAGAAAGAGGTTACCATATAGTTCGGTAAAATTAGGAGAAGCATTAAACAATCTGGATGCCGCCGTTGAATGTGAATTTTTTGTATTGTTCCTTTTATTTTTTATAGCGAAAAGACGAAATGGAGAGCCAACAAAAAAAAAACTAGTGGATGAAGGAACCCAGTTACACGAACGTATCATACAAGGGCATATGGCAATGCTAAGCCATAAAAACAGACGGAACCATTGCCTAGCCAGAGGGACATACCCGCAACAATATTCCTGCAAAGGAATAAAAAATTGAAAACAAAATAGTACAAACGCCAAGATTCAACCCAGGGAAACGACCTGGGTACGTACTAAAACTAAACCGACCCACCACCACGGAAGCTGAGAGGGAAGAAACAACTAAAGAAGAAATCGCAGAAGCAAAGAAAAAATCCGACATTCAACATGAAGGGTGGAAGAACAATCTTTTTGAAGAAAGGAGATAATACGTCAAAAGCATGACCGATAAGTTCAAAAAGGCAAACCAACTCAGAAGAAAAACAAAAGAGAGAAAAATCCTGAAAAAGAGATAAGAAAAGAAACAATGAGGAAAGAAGACAAAAAAACTCACTAAAAAAAAAGAAATAATAGAAGAATCAGGATAAATCAGTTATTGAAGAAAGAGAAGACGAACTTCTATGTGGTCAAACAATAGGAGGAAATTTCTGTTCATTTATTTTGGGTCTGAGAAAAAGCGAGGCCCAGTTGCGGGTTGGAAAACCCCGGTCAATCAGTCCTTTCGTGAGCCCACTCAGGAGTAAAGGTTCTCGAGGAGGATTCGCCGATCTGCGATTTTCCTTAGGAAAATTTATTGTAGACTCTGATGCATTAGGAAGGCAATTAAAAAAAGAATAATCAGGATTTGTTTAATTCTCAACCATTGTATATTTTCGTTAATTATGAAGAATACTTTTATAAAGTGAATTATGAAAAGGTGTCGTTATATAAAATGCCAAAGAAATCAACAATGTGTCTTCAAATCTCAATATTAAGAAAACCTCAACTATGTATAAGAGTCACGGATTTAAAATGTTTCTCAACCAGTTTTTTTACTGGAGCTTAACAATTTAATCCACTTATAGATCCAATTTAAAAATTGATATCTATAAACTACACGAATTGTTACATTCATGATCAAGTAAACGAAAGAACTAATGTCCAGATTAAAAGTAACATCCACTAACCCTAGATCATCGAGCATTTATACGGGTTATAAAGAAATAAATGTTACACAGTATTACTCTCTGATCCGAAACCTTTTTCTCGAGTGTTCCATAATCGGTAAATGGATGAAGATTCCACACCGCGAACCTATATAAGCTTTTTTGGTTCTGCGCGAAGACCAGGTTCTTTAAGCTTATTAGAGCCTGGTTCGCATGCCGAAAATCAGCTAGTTCCCGGCAGCCGCGTTTTTGGATCGCCTGTATTAGCTTATCGTCAGGCGATCTCACGCGTCGGGTCACCCGCGCCGGCCGCTGATGTGAAAATTTAATTGTGATTTACCTCGAACACTTAATATATCACAGAAATAACAGAAAGATGGATAAAGGAGCGTAGAGTTTATGGTGTTTTTAATCACTTGAACACTTTTCAATTTGAACAACTACAAGCCTTTACAACCTTCTCTTAAGACCCCCTTCACTAGATGCTATCTTGTCTTACTTGAGCTGGGATCTTAATCTCATATACTTTCGCACGCTAGGAGGGTTTAGGAGAATAGAAAAATATCATATTAGATGAAAGAATTTTTTATTTCAGTTTCAGAAAAATGGTTGCAGATAACAGTTTCAAAATTTGTATAATAAACTCTCGTTATATTTCCATTTGAAATGCATACTCATGCTCTTTCATATACTAATATATACAAAAACACAGACACACACGCATGCACATGAAGAGAGATATACGCGTATACAAATACTTGTGATTGGTAATATTAAATGAAGAGTTACATTTTTCAACATTGAAAGTCATACAGTTCATCGTTGAAATTTTTCCCGAGCTATTGTTTTGAATATGAAAAATGTTTTTCTATAAAGTATTATCATAAACATATGCCAGACACATTCTTAATTAAATATGTGGACAGAAGGTACGTAAAAACTTTTTGACTGTCATCAGTCTTTTTTTAACATTTTACACAGATAATCTTTCATTTCTTATGTAATTTGAGTATCTAAAATAAATGTTATTGCGCCAAATACAAGTTCAAAATGTGAATTTACAAACTCTGGCGACAATTTGGTCTTTTGTTGTTGCTTCAAATACTCACATTTCACACTCACAATTTGACGCACAAATTCACTGGATGGCCTATGTATTCTTCCTGCCAAAAAATTAGCACTCAATTCTTCCACGTAAATATCCTTACAGAGCTTGACATTCGATAAAATCCGATCCATACTTCTTATGCGCTCATCGATGCAAACGACAATGTTAACGAGGCCTTGAAATGTAGGTGCTTGAAGAACAATGCCGGGGACACAGAGTTTCTCATTTTTTCCTTGCGTTTCACAATTTGTTTGTGTGACTGCTGTTGTCGTTGCTGCATTGTTACAATCATTTCAATTAAAATAGCTTTTGCATTGTACGAAGTTGTGAAAAACCAGTTATAACTTCCAATTTCTATCGGTAAAGAAAGGAGTTTGGAGTTATTATTGCAGCAATAATCCTCCAAGTAGGAACAAACGAGATCGAATTTTTGTTGTAATTGAAGCCATTCATCACGATTGAAGGAGATGACATGAGATTTATTGTCCTAAAATCATATAACTGGTTCAAACGATCAATCCGTTCGAATTTCCAAACCAAGAATAACCTTTTTCGAAGAAATGTTATTTGAGTCGTATATTTTTGAAAGAATCAGAGGCTGACGAGGTAAATATTTAGCTTTATGCACTGTTACACTTTCAGATGATAACATATCTGCAGGGCAAATTCGTTTTCTTTTATACACTTTGCCCTATCAAATCTTGTGAGGCTTCAGTATCGTTGACGGTAGATTCCATCAGCTGACTTGGAGACTGCGATATGTTATATGTTGAATCGGCTTACTGGTGTGGGGCTGTGTGGATATGACGTCATATGTGTTCAACCAACAAGAATAGCTTCACTTGAGAAAGAGCCGCGCGTGGTGGAGGTATATATTCTACACATGCGTTTTAACCTGATTTACATACGTGTAAATAGGAAAAAATTTAGGTCGATGAAGAATATGAATACTTTCAACTGATGATTGGAATAAATGGTGAAAATATACTTTTACTTCTCTAAATAATATGAATTAAATATATTCGTTATATTATTACCATTATTTTCCTATGGAAAACATAATTCAACGTATTGACTGAAAGAGATTGTTTTCCGAGATACCACTGTAATACAGGTAAATAGAGAGGGTGGCGGTACTATGAATTGTTTTTAAAATCTCTTAAATTCACAACATTTAACTGTGGCAAAACACTTAGGATATTATCCTTCGTGTGCAAACTTTACCACAGCTTGTGTGTATAAATATTTATGGCAAGCACTCCTCGAATTCTATTAAAAAATAGTTAATTCGTCTCTCTAGGTACCTGTTGTACAAACCCGGGCCAGACTAAAGTCTAGAAGGCCAGCCTGACGATGATCATGATACTTGTATTGTATTATGCGAGGCGACCGCAATAAAGATTGCCATGTATTTGCAGAGTATATAAACTCTTTTGAGAAGCACCAGGCTGGTCGTTGTGTAACACTTTTGCCCATATTTTGAGATTTCATCACCTAAGAGTAAACTCTGACGATGATTCCCATGAAAAAGTTGGAGGTGTGGCAAAGCTTCTGATTGATCAGAATGCCATTTCCGATAAGGTTTCTCAAAATGCAAAAATTGTCTACATTTCCCGCTATTTTGGAATTTTCTTGAATATGATAGGTAGTCCTTGTAAACGTCTTATTCCTCTCACAACAGTATGTACCTTTAGTGTTCTGATATAACCACCCTCTCAGCTCCAAACCAACAGTTTATCTAGATCAACGCTAGAAGCAACACCTCGATTTTTACCTTCCTTGAAACAAAAATAGTTGAAAAATGTTCGCGGCAAGTGTGATTGCTCAAATCATCATGATGTATGAAGTGTCGGGAGATTTGCAGAAATGTGAATTACGATCAATCTTGAAATTCCTCCTGACCTTTCTGAAAGGTCTTGGCATTGATCGTACCTTAAATGTAGTTGGTCACAACGCGGTATTGCGAGAACTCCAGATTGCCCGAAAATTGGGATTCGTCGAGCAGCAAAGCCAACCCGAAACCCTTCGAGAATACTTTGCAGACGGTAAGTCAAGATAATTATCTTCTTTTTTTTAATATTTTGATTTTTATCTATGTTTCTATTCGTGATAACATAGTAATACATATATTTATTGTTTTTTCTAGCAGTTGGAGAAATCTCAAACAATTAGAGGAGGAGAGGAATGATAAGGAGGAGGAAGAGGAAGGAGAAGAAGTGCCAGAAGAGGATAGTGATGACATTGACGACGAGTTTATGATGGAGGGGAGAAAACGATCACTTGAGGATTGGGATTATCCACTCGGTTAATTGTAAAATATTTAATTCCTACAGCATGAAACTTTTTTGAATTGAGGGGTGTATTTCATTACTTCAAAATCATATTCAAAGCTTGAGTCCTAAGCTTTAATCTTGAAATCAAATTAATCAAATCTTGAAACAGAACATCAAATCAATTTGAAAAAAATGAAGTATAGAGTAAACTATGTTAGTGTAGGGCACAATAAATTTCTAAACGTTTGATATTATTTATAGTGTATTATCAAGAAAAATAATTTACGCTGCAAGATATCTTTAACTATTCACTTAACTATTTTTTGTTGAAAAACTGTTGATAAAATGCATCATTTAGCTACTTTTAGTATGGTTAAGAATTAGTCTGAAAGTACTTTTCCCAATGATAAATATAGTACCAGTTTGTGGATTATCTTCTTTTTTTCTTTTAATGGGCTTGTTAAAAAATTGTCAAAAGTGTTTTGCTTTCCTCATTCAACTGAATAAATAATAAAGAAAATACATATTGAGTTTTTAGAGTATTCAAAATTCAAAATCTTAAACAATCGAATTATACAAATTTTCAAGTTTCCAGCGCATAACATTGATTTGAACACCCCTCCCCACCTACCCCCTAACCCAGCTAACTAAAGTCGCTTATTTTTTTGAAATAATTACATCCGACACCACAAGAGTGCTAACCCACGTCCCATTAACTCACCTAACCCCTAGAACCGAATCCTACTAAACCACAAGAAGGCTGAACCACCTACACTTGGGAACAGCGAGTTTAGTCGAGACTGCACCCCTGTTTTTTCAAAACTCTACCCGTGTGCCAAGTTTCATGAGAATCGGCGCTGGGCGGTAAGTATCCTAGGTCAAACTGTCCCTCTGGAAGGTGACGTTGTTGGTTGTCAGACTATAATTTCTAGATGAGATAGTAAATCTAGTTCTCCAAAGAGGCATCAATCTCTCTATACATCTCACTTGGTGTGGATGTACCTTCAAGCTTTCCAACACACAGATGATAAGTCTGTGAGAGGTTCAGTCGAAAGCTTTCCGGTAGTCAATTCAGGCCATTGACGGGACGCGCTGATGGGCTGCAGCGTCTTTACAGACACACATGTCAATTAGCAGGTTCTCTCGGACAGCCTGCTACACCTTTTTTCGAGCCACGTTGTTTGTACATCTCTCGACATACAGGCTCAATTCGTCGTACAATCCTGTTGTTTAGGACAGCTGTAGACATCTTATACAGTGGGTTCAACCAAGTGTAAATGAGTAACTTCGAGAAAATGTCTCACAAACTTCCACATGACGAAAACAGAACAAAATTGTGTGCTCCATGTGGCAAAAAAATTGTCTTTGGAGATAAGAAACCGACATTTTTTCACATTACAGAAAATCAAGCAAATCTTATAAGAAAATTTATCAATGAACAATTCGACATATCTAAGCCTAAATTCCCATTGAGTATATGCGTTACATGCCGTGTCACTCTATCTGAACAGGAAAAGGATAAATTTACGAGACCTAAGCCAACCATGCCAAATCACGAAGACACATAATTATCTTAGGAAACCAGAGCTAACAATGACACATGTAATTGTTACATTTGTATAACAGCAAGATATTATGGCCATCCAAAGGCTAAGTTTGGTAGAGGTTTGAAACGGCAAGCATCTAGGAACATTTATGCCATTAATAGGTTGTATGGTGCTTCAAAAATGGCAAATCTTTCAAAAACCGAACAAACTGATAACGAGCCCAAAAAATCAATCAATGTTTGTAAAGAGTGCTCTCATGAAATAGGTAAAGGTAAAAATCATTCTTGTGGCACTCCCGCAAAAACTTGTAAGAATATATCACAATTGGTTCAAAAACTTCCTGATCAGCAGCAAGAGCAAGTCGCTAGTTCAATTTTAAAACAGAAAGTTGATATACAAACAGAAAGCAACTGTGATAGTACGAAAAAGTTGAATAATGAAATATTTCTGAGAACTTTAGGTTCTTAAATGCGAATCAGTGCAAACCCAAAACAAAAAGAAGACGTCATCTTTGAGGCCGAAAAATTAGACAATTTCCAAGTTAATACAGGTGCTTCGTCCAACCAAATGAAAAAACTAACTAATTTCCTTCGAAGTGAAGCTGGGAAACAATCCGTACCTTCATATTATGCTAAACATGCCTCTGAGAAATCTAAGACTCTTGAAAATGTTTATAAAGAAGTTATATTTGATTTTGATACAGATAATACAACTAAGAAAGAAAAAAGACCTGTAGTCTTTGCAGATGCTGAGGAGTTACTCGAAGCTATTATAAATCAACGAAATCAAATTGGAAATGTCGTTGTGAAAGTAATGGCGGATGGAGGTCAAGCGTTTTTAAAAATTTCTACGACAGTACTCTTCAAAAACTATTCGCCCGATTTGGACTGTAGTATCGATAATGTATGGCCAACGGCCATACCACGCTGAAAAAACCAGTTCTCGTTAGATCAGTAAAGTTAAGCAGCATTGGGCGCGGTTAGTACGTGGATGGGTGACCGTCCGAGAATACTGCTAACTACGTACTGTTGGCGTGTCGTGGGTGTGGTCAGCCCACACTTGTAGTTATTTACTACAAGAAACGATCCACCTAGAAACACTCCCCGAATCAGGTAGTGCCACGCCTACCGCGAAAGGGAAGTGGCTTAATGGTATACATACATACATCAATGACTTAAATTTTGATGAAGATACAGATTTGCCTATAAAAAAGAGACGTTTATACTCTGAAGGTGGTAGTACTGGCATGAAAGCTAAACTAACTTGTGTCAATAGACTTATAATGTTATAAAAGGCACTAAAGTGGCCATTGAAACTGAAAGCCATCCCGAAAAATGATCAAAGGCAGATTTTTGAGGGAAATGCCTATCGTAAACTCATAGAAAAAGCAGATGAGCTGCTTTATTCAGAAATATATGAGGGCATCGGCCGCCTACGATTATTGCCTTTCGTTTCTGCTCTAAAAGTTATGGACAAAGTTGTAAGCTGTAGTTTTTCCACTAGAGAGATTGGGCCTGATTTAGATAAACACTTGAGTGAGTTGTATAAAGCTTTTGAATCACCTTGCTCACTGCTTACATTTTTTAGGAAAATATGGTTTGGGCCTATGGTCAGAGCAAGCGGGCGAGTTAATCCATAAAGAATTTTTGAAATTCTGGGCTCGTTATAGAATAAATTTGATTCACGATCCCTCGTATTCGAGCAGATTGAAAAAAGCGGTCGTTGAATTTTCTTCACGACACCTTTAGATCGAAGAATGAGATCAATTTTCACTAATTCGTCTTTGTTAATTCTATTTATTCACACGTAACAATATTATATGAAACTGATAGATGAGTACAAACTGAAATGAATTAAAAATCTATAAACAATAAAAAATGTCAAGAAAAAAGAAAAAAATTCAAACTAAGAAAAATACAAAAAAAATTGGGACCAGTATAACGCCACGTCCACGCCGTTGGTCCTGGGAAAAGCTGAGAGTGGTATCACAGTTGAGCCTCGATTATTCGGATTCACTGAGAACGAATGTGATCCGGATAGTCTAATATCAAGATGATCTGGGGAATCATGACGATCGAAAATAGAACTCAATTGAACTCTGACGATCGAAAATTGAATCAAATTCTACCGATTCCCAGTCCAAATAATACGGCGGTCTGAATGATCGGGGTCAGGATAATCGGATTTATACTGTACTCAGTTGATGGATTAAAAATCTTTGTTTCCATAATTGACAACAAAATACAGAGAAAAAATGTACAACATATACTCACATTGAGTCACATAAGGTTATGCACGCTACATGCGTTTCTGATCTGTAGAAAAGCAAAAAAATGATTTTTCGATATCTCAAAAAAATAAGCAGCTAAGATTTTCATTCAAACGGATTTCGATACTGTGGGCACGTACGAACAAATCCCCGCCTTCAGTTTTTGTCGACACTTTTTTTGTACCTATCGCCGTTTGGAGCTCAGTGTGTCCCATTGTGCGGTGTCTTGGCATACTGTCATGTCCACTTCAACATTTCTATTATTACTGCAAATATTAACCGATTTTCATTAATCTTTTTTTTCACTTTCTTGAAATTATATGGATAAACTATTTCTGCAAATTAAAATCGAATCACGCAATGCTTTCATAATTTCAGTTTTTTGAACCGGCCTGCATCTCATAACAAGGAAAAGGTGATTCGTTTCGGGTAATTCGACGCAGTCCAGAGTCTTCGCTCGCGCTACAGGGAGTCTGCCGAAGAAATTTGACGGGGGTCGATAGGCCAGGCCTCGAAAATATACACTCAGCTAGTACTGAGCGTCAATGAACTTTTTTTCTACGTTTCTTTTCTTTTTGTTTATAACGTTAAATATGAACATTTTTTCAAGAAAAAACCGAGACTTCACAGAAAAAGAGACCATTATTCAGATGAGGTATGGAAAATATCAGACTAAAAATATTCATCCGTGCGGCCAGAAGCTGGAATACCGTTTTATAACGCTCATAAATCCCCTTAAAAGTTCATCCACACAACGTGAGGTGCATAGAGAGATTAATGCCGCTTTGGAAAACCAGATTCACTATCTCATCTGGAGAACATCGTGTGACAGCTTACAGCGTCACCTTTCATAGAGATGTGTATCATTGTCAGCCATGTATTTGACATGGATAATCTTAAGATCCATGCTAAACATAAGGAGGAACTACATCTAGCTCCGGACATTGTTGAAGAGTACACTCAAATGATTAGAATGGAGTCCCAGTTCGAGAAATTCGCCAAGATTCATTTGAAGAAAGGAAAACTTGATGGCATCTTCTAAGACCCTGAGCTTGTCGACAGTAGCGTTATACGACACCTCGGCGCTGAAGTGACCTTTATAAAGGATACTCTCCGAGGCAGACACAAACGTCTTATCCGACTTATATGGTCTTCCAAACTGTCAGCGAGGAACGAAGTATCTGCGACGAACATGCTCGCCGTCCCAGTAGTACTCCTTTCATGTAGAGTGGTTCCATGGATGAAGTTACGTGCTCAGATCCCTCGATATCGGGTCCCGAAAGGTTATGCACATGAACAAAAGCATGCACCCTCAGTCTTCTGTTCCGCAACTTTACATCTCATGCCGTCAAAGTGGTCGCGGAATATTGAATCTTGAATTTCTTCATGACAGGACTATGCTGGGTACATCACATATAGTTGCAAATAGGCAAGACCCTCTTCTTAAAATGGCCAGGAAACACAAAGAAGTGGGCAAAGGGGCGTTTCTGTACAAAGCAGCGGAGGAGGCTGCTGGAACACTCGGCCTTGACTTCAATATCAGAGGTGAGCAAAATGCATATAATGGAACTTCATATTCTCGACAATTGTTTCTGTTCCGCACTCGAGGCCTGACATAGTTCTCCTTGACTTCGAGAAATAAACCATGTTCGTTATCAAATTTTCGGCATCAGTTGACAAAAACGTGCCGAGGAGGAAGAAAAGAAAGAGAGGCTCAAGGACCTTATAAGGGCAAGGATAAACACCTTACCGGCGCACAGCCATAGAAAAACCTTTGTACATGTGGCTGTTAGATTTCGTTACTATCTTTCGTACATTATGTTAAATTCTCTTGTTGAATTTAGATTCTGTTGAGTTTTATTCATTTTCGATCTGCCAAACATACAGAGTTTCTCCTTTTCTGAGGATTTGAATTGTTTCTTCCATCTAAAGCTTGATTTAGTTATCAATTACTTGACTTTCATACTTTACTACATGTTCTACAAGTTCTACAAGTTCTACAACTCCAATGCTCCACGACAAGTGCACACGAAATTTAACGTTCTCAATTCTAGAACTAACGATTTGCCTCAATGAATTTGTCTATCTAACATGCATTTCTTCACTTTCTCTCATCTGATGAAAAAATAACAACTGGTTCTTTTCAGTTTGGTAATCAAGTCTAAACGCTATTCAATCTGCAACTCAAATACACTTGACGTTCATATTTCGCGTCTCTTAATTACAACATTATCCTTATTTACCGTTTTCAATAAAGTTATTGTGTATTAAAGATTGTGCGTAATGAATTACTCACTTGTGTACTCATTCCCAAGTTGTAACCTTTACCAATTACGATGCAATCGAGCAAATTAGGGAAATTGCGAATGTGTGGATGCATTTAGGATGTATCAGGCACAAGTTACTACTGATTTATGTTCTCGGCGATTCATTTCTGTCGTGAGAAAATTTTCCTTCTGGTGTTGCACAGCAAGTTAGTTGGGAAGTGCAATCTGTCTCATGAGAGCGAACTCCTGCTTGCTGTTTTTGAAGTCTGAAGTACTACACAATATTTCGGATTTAAATAAAAATCTTGATAACTGTATTTAAAGTCAAAAATATTACTGATTATTTCTGATTTTCTTTAAATTCTTGATAGCTATGCTGCCAAGAAATAATCGATCATTTATTCATTAACTTTTTACAAGTCAAGAAGAAAAAGAAAAAAAATCATATGCCACTTTTTAACTTAGAACGAATCCAAAACAAAACAGACTAAGACTTATTTAAGGAAAGTGTTATATGTCGGTAAGGAGCTTTTAATAAACAAATATATCTAACAAATCATTGTTTGTTTCAGAATTGCACGAACCTCCTTACTACAGCAATTATTCAAAGCAGCGACTTTTCGTTCATAACGTTGTGACATCTAAATACTTTGATCTAGCAATAGCTGCTGTGATTGGTTTAAATGTCGTTACTATGGCGTTGGAGTTTTATATGATGCCCAAAGCCCTAACATATGCTCTGAAAATTTTCAACTACTTTTTCACAGCTGTATTTATATTGGAATCCATAATGAAGCTTATAGCAATTGGATTACATCTATATTTGAAAGACAAGTAAGTAAAGTATGAGACCTTTGTATCTGACTTTTCTATTTCAAAAATATTAAGGAGTCTAATTATTATCTTGCAATATGCGTCTATTGTAGCATGCGTAATTTTTCAAGTCGTTAAACTCGACATACATAACTCTTAGTAACAGCATTATACCACTGGTAAAAAATTGTCTTGAGGGGTAAACAAAAAAATTCGTTTGTCGAAAACGCTAACCATTTTGTGTGGTCAGATTGGCTCAGGGATGACTTTTTGGATTGCTATGATGCTAGCATTATCCCTATCCGCACAGATTAGATAGCGCGCCTGCAAACTCCGCGCCGCCAGAAATATACAGCACTGTCGCCCTTTTTGCAACAGGTGTTGCTAAAGCGACCCGAGAACTTCTTACGAGCCTATTCAAATTTTAGGCTCCTCTTACTCAATGATTATAAACCTCCAAATTTTATTTCTCGGAACTGGATAACTTTTTTCATCATACATTTTTGGCCTTGCTTCAGAAACACTTCAGCTCGAAAGGAAATTTTTGTTTCATTTTACAGAATGGTGTTTCGCTCTATTGAAAAATTTCGACTTTGTTGGTTATCTAGATCTGTACTGCAACCCTTTAAATAAATATTGTTCCAGAAATAAGATGCGAAAATCATTTTAAGAACAATATTTACTTCAGTTCACACTTCTTATTATATTATATAATGTGCATTCTTATAAAGAGTGGGCCATTTAATAGGGCACTTTAATTTAGCTGAGACGCAAGAGAAAGGCAAAAATATTGAATACAGGTGGAAATAAGACAGCGATGCGTTATTGGAGGATCTCATCAAGAGGCGTGAGAATAATCACACCTGTCGGTCCACTCCGCCATATTTAGTAATTATACGTCCCTTGAAAACACCTTCAAATCATTCTTAATTATCTAATAAGTTAATGCTTCAAATTATTCACACAAAAAAAGGGAAAACAAGCCCCAAGGATGTCAGAATTGTGAATCGAATAAACTCAAAACTATTCATTGCTTTTAATGTTAAAACGCCGAAACACTTAGTGAGCTTATTTCTTATTAAGAAATCCATATATATTTTGTTTAGATCTGTAATTGTGAACGTTTTGCTTTGCATGATAGCCATCTTTCAACCAGTTCTAGGTTCCCAAACATCCAATGCTACGCGCTCGACCAATCAAAACAGAATGTCTTGCAGACGTCAGCAGCAGGCTCAATACAGTGCCTAAGGAGTGAGTGGACACGAAAGGGCGGGGATTTGCTGAGCCAATCCGCCATGTCTAGGACCTGTCAAACCTTCATTATTAAATTCAGCAGGTTTCCTCCAGCCGATTCGAGGCCAAAGATCAAAAGCGTAATAATTTTGAATTTAATTAAAAATATTTCAGGGATCTTTACCGTTAGTTAAAATTAAAAGAAAGTGTGGTGAGAACCATTGTGGCCGGTCCTTAAGCCGTAGATGATCCTATCGTGAGCCTGCCATAATTCGGTCGTAGCTGCAGGTGACCTTACCCTCGGAGGAGGGTGAGTCAGTAATCCCCTGCATGGGGAACGTCGTGCCAAGTAGATGTAGGGATCCGTTTATGGAGCCGTTCCTAAACAAATAAAGGAAATACGAGCGCTAGTGAAAGGTCGATAATCAATTGAGCTCACCGTCAGACATCTCTCAAGAACTATTGTACATTATTAATTATCAGTGCCCTACTTGTAAGGATTATGCCATGATCAGTCGAGGAAAAATGGTAGCAGCCGAAAAAAATCGCCACATTACAGTGCTAAACTAGCCAAACAATTTGATAGGTGTGATCCTGGTATCAATCCCTTACACGGTAGCATGCAAAGAACACGACATTGCATACTCGCGAAATCGTTAGAATGTTCAAACGAGAAACGCTACAGACCCCGTACTAGCTAGTCAAGCATGGCAGCATTTTACTGCCAAAGACGTCGGAATTGACAAGAAAGCTGCACTGACAACAGCTAACGTGATGAATGAAGACCAACCCTATTTCCAATAATAAGACTAGTTCAAAGAAGAGGCAACCTGTCATAAAGAAGAAATAAACTACAAAAAAATAAACTAATTGCGTCTACAAAAGGTTGTGAATGTAGGTGTAGCTGAGGCAATAAACGATGCTAGCGCAGCCAAGCAACAACTAGGAGCAGCTTCACGTCAGAACAAGTCAATGGAGGCATTTGCTCTAGGTAAAGGTTTGCACGTGAAACTTCACAGAAAATTATAAGATCTTCATATGGAGCCTTACCAAAAAGGACAGGAACTTCTCCTAAGACCAGGACCCAAAAACTTTCAGTGAAGTTACCTCACCATGGACTCACTAATATCGATCTTTTCAAGTATGGTAGAGGTCTAAAGATCCACTTCTTCGAGAAGTGTTTATGTACAATCGACTACGGGTGAACGGAGATCGCCAAATTGAGTCAGCTATTATCATTGTTGATGATGGTTACGGCTCTAGTACCCACTGAGTAAGTTATTGAAAGATCGATAATAATGTCTTATACTTTGGCAGTTTCGGTAATCTTCGTCCACCATCGCATCTTGTAGATCTGATATACGTCTATATACGAGTGTGTGATGAACTGATTGGAGACAGTATAAAGAAGAACACCAAGATGGATGAACTATTTACTTTCTCTATAACAGAAAACTCTTCTGTACTAGACGCAGTGTATTTTCTACCACCAGAACTCTCTCCTCATAAGAACTACGCATTTGAACTTGCTGAAATGCTCACATTAAATGCGATTCCTAACGTTGATGCTGAAAAGAACAAAATCCACCCAAGCCCAAGGAGGTAGAGACTTTTTGGAGAGAGGTGTACAAGATCCCGAAAACACTAGAGTTGAAGGAAGATACTGACAATATCATTCGCTTGAAGGAGTTTTGCGACAGCCTCATAAAATCTGAGGAGGAGTGCCCATCAGTCACTGCCGAAAAGGTGAAAAAAGCACTTAGAGGCACGAAGAACTTTTCCGGTGCTGGACCAGATTGTATCAAGAACTTTTGGTGGAAGAAGTTTACTTCTACACACCAACATTTGGCCCGCATATTCACCTCATATTTAAAGTCGGAGATGCCCATTCCGCAGTGGCTAGTGTTAGGACGCACTATACTCCTACCGAAAAAAGGCGACTTGTCCAAACCAGAGAATTACAGGCCAATAACTTGTTTGAACACACTGTATAAGATCATTACAGCTGTCCTAAACAACAGGATTGTTCGACGAATTGAGCCTGTATGGCGAGATATGTACGAACAACGTGGCTCGAAAAAAGGTGTAGCAGGCTGTCGAGAGAACCTGCTGATTGACAGGTGTGTCTGTAAAGACGCTACAGTCCATCAGCGCGTCCTGTCAATGGCCTGGATTGACTACCGGAAAGCTTTTGATTCAACCTCTCATAGACTTATCATCTGTCTGTTGGAAAGCTTGAAGGTACATACACACATAGTGAGATGCATAGAGAGATTGATGCCTCTTTGGAAAACTAGATTTACCATCTCATCTAGGAATTATCGTCTGACGACGAACAATGTCACCTTCCAGAGGGGCGTCTTTCAAGGGGATAGTATGAGCCCTTTGCTTTTTTGCATCACACTTTTGCCTCTATCTCTCGCACTACGAAATTCTCCTGGATACCTCTGTGGCGACACTAATCAGCGTGAGCATAAGGTCACTCATGTATTCTATATGGATGACCTGAAGATCTATGCCGCTGGTAAAAGCAAACTTCAAACTGCTTTAAATATCGTCAAGAACTACACAGGAGAGATTGGGATGGACTTTGGTTTGGACAAGTGTGCCAAAATTCATTTGAAGAAAGGAAAGATTACTGGCGTTCCCAAGGACCCTGAGCTTGTGGATATAAGTGTTATTAGACACCTTAACACTGGAGAGACCTATACATACCTGGGCGTGCCTCAAAGCCGCATTCAGGACGTAA
>CAKNXH010063412.1:0-26531 GCA_932178445.1 Andricus quercusramuli
TTACGGTACGGTAGAAGGGTGAAAACGCCTACCTAACACGGGCCGTTTGGATCCCTGGGTCGAGGCCCCTACAGGACGGATTAACAGCTTTGAAATCGGAACAAGAATGACCTGCGGCCCGTATAGCGACCAAGAAACAGCCCTCCGTTTGTTATGGTGGTCTGCCATCGGATATTTGAACATTGAGAGTCTCACTCCATGTGACCACCCCCCTAAGCCATGGGTGTAGGGTGACGTGCTCGGGGCACTTTGACACCAAGGGGTTACGAAGGTGTCCTAACAGTCTCTCGAGGACACCGGACGACCTCCCTGAGTAATTAGTCTTACCCCTGCATACGGGGCTCTGCAGGAGCAGACCTTTATTTCCCTGGCTTCTCGTGGGATCCAAATGAACACTCCTTACATCAAAAATGGAAAAGGAGGAGGAAGGGAGGTGGCGTAAGCGGGAGAGGGTTGGGCCATTACGGGTCATCATAACCCTTTCCTTCTCATCTGTCTCTCCGGCAAGCCAAATTTAAGTGGTGACTATGCCCGGAGCTCCCTTGGATGCTGAGGGACCGACGGTCCCCCTGAATGAGGCTATAGTAACTGGAGAGGCCAATCAGTTTCCCAAAAAGAAGAAACGCATCAACGGCTCCCTGGAAAGGAGACTGAAGAGGCAAGCGCAGCAGGCTAGTAGAGCAGTTGGGGTAGTTGGAACGTCGGCAGCTACAGGGCCGACATCCAACACTGAGGCCCAGAAGAGAGGAAGGGCTCAGAGGACACCCTACCGGGGGTGGCTAAGCCTTGAAAGAGGCGCAATGCGGCCCAGCAGCCGACGAACAGAGAGTCGTCGGGAGCTGGACTGACGGCCGCTCAGAGTACTAACCCCCTGACGATGGTGGTGATCGACTCCAACTACCCGGACTCGATGCTCCTTATGAAGCAGTATGAGGTCTTCAGGAAGGCTACCTGGAGGGCGCTCGATAGAGTGTCCCCCGATCAATGGCCGAACTTCGTGATCTCCTTCTGCAGGGGAGGGGTCTTCGTATTTGTGGCAGCAGACGTAGCGACTAAAGCTTGGCTACTCAAAGCAGTGGTCGCGACAAAGCCGCGGGAAGGTGCAACTATCAAGATGGATGGGGTTGAGTTGCTCCAGAAGATGGTGAGGGCTACGGCGTGGTTCCCGGGTAAACTGGAAAACCCGTCTGAGCTAAGCAGGCGGTTGTAGGGATTCAACCCTTCACTTAAGACAGCGTCCTGGCGAATCATCAGGCACGATAGGGCTCAGGAAAAGGACACCATAGGAGGCACCAGTCATCTCCTAGTTGTGCAGATTCCTGAATTCCAGATGATGGCTTTTATGGCCCTCAACAACAGGCCCTTCTATTGATTTGTACGGCTAAACTTTAGGGTTGCCGCCCAGGGTCATGAGGAGCCTTTTGGGACACAGAACGATCAGGAGCCGACCTAAATGACTTCTCCTGGTCTAAACATTACCCAAATTAACTTGAATCACAGCAAAGGCGCCTCTGCAGTTTTGCAGAGGGGCATGGCTGCAAGGCACACATGTATCTCGCTAATCCAAGAACCTTGGTCAGTTCGAGATACCATGAGGAGATTAGGAGGGGCTGGTATTTTTTGTTAGAGGGACCCCAAGGCGGCCAGACCAAAGATGAGGCTTGTATTTATAAGACGCTTTATAAAAGAGTTTCTTAATTTATTTTAATATAAATATTTGTTCCAAATTACTTGGCCATCTTCAAATTCCTAATTTCACGTAGTTGTAATTAACAGATTTTCTTCATCGCATATGTTTTTGGTGGGATTAATGAGCTTTCTAGAATATTCCAGAGTAGTCCAAAATCATAACTGTTTAACAAAAGAGTTCAACATTCGAACAAATAGTTGATTTATGAACAGAAAATTTCTTTAATCACATCAACATATCAATTTAAAATCATAGAAAGAAGAAATTTTTAAAAATTCGTAACACAATTGTATGTAAAAGTAATTCCTGAAGATCCTGAAACGTGTTATGAATTTGAAATCGATTGATGAACGCCTGGGTTGGGCGTGTTAGCAAAATATGTATGACAAAATTGATATTGCCTTATAATTTAAATATATTCCTGGATGCTATTTTCTTACATTAAAGTTACTTTGTGTTTTTCTATATTATCTCCTATAAAGAGAGGTTTATTGATCAGTTATGGGTAAAAAATTCATCTCTGTTGGTTGAAATGTATCTTTTCTGTTGATAATTCATATTTTCGGGTTAAAAATGCAACTGTTTTGTAGAAAATTCATGTTTTTGACTTGAAAGTTCAACAATTTAGTGGAAATTTCTTTCTTTCTATGTTCGAAATTCGGCTATCTCGTTTCAAAATTTATCTCTAATGGCACACAAAAAAACTAATTTTTTTTTCAGTTGAATAGAACTACGTTTGATTTCAAATTGAAAACTTTTTTAATTGAAATAATATCAACTATTATAGCTTTCGTTGTGAATCCATCTGTTTTGGTTGAAAATTCGTGCATGTTATTAAAAATTTAAGTATTTTATTTGGTTCAAAAGTAAATTTCTTCTTAAAAATTCATATTTTCGGGCTTAAAATGCATCTTTTTTTATACTTCGTTTCAAAATTTATCTCTTTTTAGCAAAAAAATCTCATTTACTTGGTTGAAAATTCAACTCTTTCTGTTGAATTCAACTGTGTTTCATTTCAAATTAAAATCTTTTCTGGTTAAAATAATATCAACTATTATATTTTTCGTTGAAAATTCATCTACTTTGGTTGGAAATTCATGCATTTTTTAAAAAAGTCAACTATTTTATGTGGTTGAAAAGTAATTATTTTATCTTTGTTTGAAAATTAAGCTTATTCCATTTTCAGAAAATTAATCTTCTTGGTTAAAAGATCATCTTTTGTGTTCAACGTTGAACTCTTTTGATCAAAAATAATTTTTTTTTCATGAATATTCGTCATTTTAGTTCTAGATTTATCTCTTTAGTTGAAAATTGATTTATTTCCTTAAACATTCGTTTTTCTTTTGTTAAAAATCAATTTTTAAAAATAAAAATGTAACTATTTTATTTTTGGTTGAAAATTGATTTTGGTTCTAAGATAAAATTGAACTACTTTGTTGAAAATTCATTTGTTTTGTGGAAAATTTGTCTTTTGTGGTGGTAAATTGATCTTTTCGATTCAGTTCGAATTAGTTGAGGATTCAACTTTTTTTTATTTGTCTGTTTTGGTTGAATTAAATTTTTTATTTTTACCTGTTTTGTAGAAAGATAATCTTTTTGACTTGAAAACTCAACAATTTGGTGAAAAATTGAACAATTTTGTAGAAAATTAACTTTTTTTGATGAAAATTCATATTTTTGGTGAAAAATTCACCTATTTTGTCGATACATTTTTAGTTAGAAGAAAATAATTCTCACCCAAAAAAAATTTTTTCAACGGAGCAGATCAATTTTCTACCACAGAGATAAAACTTCGGAGAAGAATAATTAATTTTTTAACAAAGTAGTTCAACTTTAAAAAATTAGTTGAATAATTATTAAAAATATGAATTTTCAATAAAATTGTTGGATTTACAAGAAAATAACTAAATTTTCAACCGAACGGTAGAATTCTTAACAAAACGAGATGAACTGAGCAAAAAAAAACATAGTGAACTTTTCCAAATGTAGTTTTTGGCATAAATTTTATCGTTAATTCATTATTTCAATTTTTGAATCGTAGAAAGAAGGAAAAATTATTAATAGGTACAGTAGGGTGGTTCATGAAAAAATTAAAAACATAATCATATGGAAAAATAGCACGTCAGGATCCTGAAATGTGTAACTGATTTGAAATCGATTGATAAACGCCTTGGTTGGGCCCGTTTGCAAAATATGTTTGAAAAATTAATTTAATTAATTGATTAATTTTCTTGGATGCCAATTTTTTATGTATCTGGAAATCAGAGTTAATTCTATAACATTGTTTTGTACAAATTATTATTTGCTGAACCGTAGGCCGAGATAACGCATGTCTATACGAGACACCTGTTTTAAACGAATAATTTTAAAACCTACCGAATAATAACAGAATTGTCAAATATCGATAAATTTTCAAGAATTACATTTATGAAATCATTAATTGAAAATTGCCACCATATTGAGTCTGCAATTTTGAATTTTGAATTTTTGACTGCATATTTGTAATCAGCGACCCCAAACACCACCGAGTAACTATTTTTAGTCGATTCCATATATTTTTCAAAATCCTCGCCGCCATATTAAGTCCCCTTTTTTGAATTTTTGACTACATATTCATAATCAGCGACCCCAAAAACACCTGACTAAATATTTTTACTCGATTCCATATATTTTTCAAAATCTTCGCTGTGATATTGAGTCTGCCATTTTGAAGTTTGAATTTTTGGCTGCATATTCGTAATCAGCGACCCCAAATACCACCGAGTAACTATCTTTAGTCGATTCCATATATTTTTCAAAATCCTCGCCGCCATACTGAGTCCCATATTTCGAATTTTTGACTGCATATTCGTAATCAGCGACCCCAAAAACCCCCGAGTAACTATTTTTGTCGATTCCATGTATTTTTCAACATTTACGCCACCATATTGAGTCTGCCATTTTGAATTTAGAATTTTTGGCTGCATATTCGTAATCAGCGACCCCAAACACCACCGAGTAATCATTTTAGTAGATTCCATACATTTTTCAAAATCTTCGCCGCCATAGTGAGTCCGCCATTTTGAATTTTGAATTTTTGACTGCGTATTCGTAATCAGCGACCCCAAAAACCACCGAGTAACTATTTTTAGTCGATTCCATATATTTTTCAAAATCCTCGCTATCATATTGAGTCTGCCATTTTGAATTTTGAATTTTTGACTGCATATTCGTAATCAGCGACCCCAAAAACCAGCGAGTAACTATTTTTAGTCGATTCCATATATTTTTCAAAATCCTCGCCGCCATATTAAGTGCCCCATTTTGAGTTTTTGACTGCATATTCGTAATCAGCGACCCCAAAGACCACCGAGTAACTATTTTTAGTCGATTCCATATATATTTAAAAATCCTCGCCGCCATACTGAGTCCCATATTTTGAATTTTTGACTGCATATTCGTAATCAGCGACCCCAAAAACCCCCGACTAACTATTTTTAGTCGATTCCATATATTTTTCAAAATCTTCGCTGTGATATTAAGTCTGCCATTTTGAATTTCTGACTGCATATTCGTAATCAGCGACCCCAAAAACCCCCGAATAACTATTTTTAGTCGATTCCGTAGATTTTTTCAATTTCGGCCAAAATTTCGGTTGCCTGGCCCGTAGTGAAATGGTTGAAATTAAGAATAAAAATACTGAAATTCAACCAAAAACAGTTACATTTTCAAACTGTTGAAAATGTTCATACAATAATATAATTTTCATATACGAATGTATCTGAATTTTAATAGATTTTGTCGTGATTAGCAAATCTTCAGGTTCAAGAATTGAAATTTTGGTAAATACGGGTTTGGAGAGAAAATGGAACTTTTTTATATTTAAGGTTTTTTTTCTGATGAACATTTTTATAATGAAATTAAAAAAGTGAAATTAATTTTTTTAACTCAGTCAAATATTATTGAAAATTTAATATGAACACAGTATAATCTAGTGATGCTAATTAAATTGTTTTTTTTTCCTGGTCATAAAATTCATCTAGTTTATTGTAAATTAACTTTTTTGTTGAGAATTCATATTTTCGAGTTAAAAATTCAACTGATTTCCAGAAAATTCCTCTTCTTGGCATGAAAATTCAACAACTTGGTAAGACTACCTGTTTAAAAATTCACAAATCCTATCTTTGAAAGTCCGCATTCGGCATGTGTTTATATTAAAACTAGGCGCATAGGCTCAATTTTTTACAGAATTAGGTAAGAATATCTTCCAGATTACTTTTTTTTGTGATGCTAAGAAAATTCTTTCTGATGACTATTTTATATGCTTCCTATGTAAATTTACAAGAATTATTAATTATTAAAACAACTTTCATAAAACAATCGGAATTTGGCTACCTTTCAACAAACTCAACTTATTTGTTCAAAATTTGTCTTTTTCAGTAGAAAATTCGTCCTTCTTGATTGAAAATGCATCTTTTTTTTTGGAAAGAAAGTTCTTGCTTTAAAAGTTCAATTTTTGTTTATAAATTCATCTTTGTAGGTTGAAAATTCAACCATTTGGTTAAAAAGTAATTTACCTCAGTAAGAGTTGAATGAAGATGCTTTACCACCAATTGACTGTCTGAGGTTCGAGTCCAGTCACCTGTACTTTTTTTTGTTTCATCAATTGTATCAGTTCATTCTTAAGAATCTCTTTTCTAACAGGAAACGAACAGAAAAATAGAATTTAAGGCCCGTGAAAATTTACCATATTCGTTTTCAGATAATTAAGTTTTTATTCAGAAATAGACATCAAAAATATATTGCATAATTCTCATATTTATACAATATATCTTGCTTAATTATTAAATTAATTCATCAAAACGAGCATCAAGGTCAGTTTCCATAATTTCTCCGTTTTTTACGTACACCAAACAGCCTACGCCAGCGCCACCTGGAGCAACTTGACGGTGGCCAATTATTGTTGAGGATTTGGTGGAGGTGGTCGAAGATTTTGAGGTGGTCCAGGAGGTGCATCCTGAATAAAATGTAATCGTCCATCTGCACCACGAACTGTATGACCAGTTGGCATATTGACCCGTGGTAACAAAGGGCGATGAGGGGGAAGTACAGGAAGTACAGGCTGGACTGGAGGAAATTGCGGATTCCCTTCTGCACCATTAGCATTCAATTCTGTGAAAAAAATAGAGATTTCAAGACTTTAGGGTCATGTGCTGAGTGGGTCACGTGACCAGATTCAATCCAATACAATCTAATACAATCTTATACAATTAAATTCAATTATCAATGCGAAGGACGAGTCACACACTGTTTTTCATCGCGCCAGTTGATCATGAGTACAATTAGGTTGCATAGATCTCCAATCTAAAAACCCAAGACGGAATCCAACCCAATCCATTCCAATTCAATCCAATCCAACCCGATTCAATACAATCGAAGTTCAATCTAATACAATCTAATACAATCTTATACAATTAAATTCAATTATCAAAACGAAATACGAGTCACACACTATTTTTCATCGCACCAGTTGATCATGAGTGCAAATAGGTTGCATAGATCCCCAATCTAAAAATCCAAGAGGGAATCCAACCCAATCCATTTCAATTTAATTCAATTCAATTACCAAGACGAAGGACGAGTCACACACTATTTTCCATCACACCAGCTGTTCATAAGTGTAAATAGGTTGCATAGATTCACAATCTAAAAACCCAAGAGGGAATCCCACCCAATCCAATTGGTAACTGATAAGATTTTCAGAAAAATCCTGTTGTACTTTGAAATTATGGCGATTTTATTGAACTTTTATAATATTCGGTGGTGGCTGGGGTGAGTTTTACATGTGCTGAGGTTTTGAAACATTTTTTTTACCCTTTGGCATCAACTGATAACATTTTCAGAAAAATCTTGGTGTGTGACTGGGGTGAGTTCTGTATGTGCTGAGGTTTGGAAAATTTTGTTTGCCCCTTTGGCATCAACTGAAAACATTTTCAGAAAAATCCTGGTGTACTTTGAAATTAGGGTGATTGCATTGAATTTTAAAAATATTTAGTGGTGGCTGGGGTGAGTTCTACATGTGCTGAAGGGTTGAGACTTTATGTGTGCCCCTTTGGCATCAATTGAAATTATTATCAGCAAAAACTGGGCGGATTTTTGAATTAGGTTGGTTTTGTTGAATTTAAAAATTATTTAGTGGTAGCTTGGGTGAATTTCATATCTGATGAGGGGTTGAAAGTGCTTTAAGAAGTTTTTAGGGTTGTACCTATTTCCTGTCATAAAATAGCAGCTTTCAGGCACTTAAAAATAAAATTATTTTTAACTATCTGCCACCTGACGTTTGTCATGTGTCAATAGGCACGCAGGGAAAATCCAGAGACAGCTCAACCTGAGCGTCACTGATATTGTTTTTTGTTTTTCATTATCAATGATGTAATTACGTCACCACTCTGGGAAATTCCCTCCGGGAACACATGTTCCGCGTCCACCACTCTTTCTCCTAGAGAGCGGGAGAGGTGGTAGACGCATGCGCGTGGTAGCCGCGTTTACCACCACTCCCGCTCTCTAGGAGAAAGAGAGGTGGACGCGGAACATGTATTCCCGGAGGGAATTTCCCCGAGTTGGGGAAAAATATTGGGCCGAAAAATAAAATTTCCGACACAGTAAGACTCCCGAGTCAGAAAATTCCCGAATAATAAAATTCCCGCATGAGAAAATTCCCGAATAATAAAATTCCCGAATGACAAAATTCCCGAATAATGAAATTCTCGAATGATAAAATTCCCGAATAATAAAATTCCCGACAGGAAGTTGCTGAATTGTATTTAAAATAGCCGAACCAGCAAATTTCCGAATTAAAAAATTCCCGAATTCAAAGAAATAAAAATTTGTTTTTAAATAAATATTATTTATTTATGAAACAGACAATAATCAAACCATTTGATTATCTGGGAATTTTCCGTTGTTTCAAATCTGTAGAAAATTATTGTTTTCAAATCGCTAAATGGAACATGTATGTTAATTTTTTTCTAATTTTCAACTAAAATTTTATTATCTTGAAGTGAAGAATCCATAAATTATCTTCATGGCAATCTAAAAAAAAAGTCTTAAATTTTAATTATCAAACTTCAGGATTTTTAGAGGGTTTTGAAGAACTAAAAAAAACCGACTTACTTTTAATTATTAATTATTGCCAAAATCTCTGCTTTAAAAAAATTCACCATAATTTTGCCGCATATAGAAAAAAAATTAAAAATTAAAATTAAACTATCTTTTGATAGTTTGTTAAAAATAGACTTTGAGAAAATGTGTAAAATTAGAACATTAAAATTGTACGATTTGAAATGAATTATATTTTCAATTTAATAATTAAATAGTGATGAACCCGGACCATTTCAATTTTTGAATACAAATTCATATATAGCAATTTAACTTGAATAATCTCAATTAAAACACTCACCACCAAAATTGATGAAAATCGTGAAGAAAAGAAGTAGAATCTCAAAAAAGATCTTCATTTTTTCGAGTTAAATTTCGTAAATTAAAACTGATAAATTTAGAACGAATCCAGTGCCATATATACTAATTACGATCTTATCTCGAGGAAAAAGTAGAAAGTACAGTAACAAGAAAACCTAAAAATTTAATTCAACCTACTTTCAGGACGGCCTTATATTCATCAGGTGATTTACTTTATGATATTAAGGTAAACATAAAGCCAGTATGTGTGATTTAAGCTCGAAAATGGTTGTAAAAGCCGTATGACTGATCAAAATTTTTCATAGCAAATATGAAATACAACTCTGGGAAAATGTTTCGCGTCCACCTCTCTTTCTCCTAGAGAGCGGGAGAGGTGGTAGACGCATGCGCGTGGTAGACGCGTACGTCACAGAGGAGAGATTCTCGCAAGCGTTTACCACCACTCCCGCTCTCTAGGAGAGAGAGAGGTGGACGCGGAACATCTATTCCCGGACGGAATTTCCCCGAGTTGGGGAATTTTGCATGCGGCATCTGCATTCTCGTATCTAGAGGCACACAGAGCTGGATTCTCGATAAGATTTTTATATTTGGTTTAATAATGAAAAACAAAAAATAATAGGAGTGACGCTCACTCGCTCAGCGAGTCGAATTTGCCGGAACGAAGGACCCTTTCATTGTCATGAGATTAAGGCTGGTTAGAAAAACTGGCATGAAAAGTCAGGGATTAATTTAATTTTAATAAGCAGAATTAATTTATTTAGATAATTACTATCAAATTCATGCTAAACACGGTACTATTTGAAATTTTTGCAACATCATTCATGAGTAAAGAGTCTAGAGGTATTCCTTAAATAATTTTAAATTGCTTAAAGACTCAATATTTATTTTTAAAATTTTTTTCCTCATTTGTGTCGTAAAAAGTTATTATCTGTGTGGATACGAAAAAAAGTTAGAATGAAAGTTTGCACGTCTCAAAAAGTTCCATGAACTTTCCATGAAAAGTTCTTTTGCCATATTATTCATAGTTTACGAGAAAATTTGAAAAATTACATTTTTAGGGGGAAAAAATCGACTGACCTCAAAAATGGTTTAGCTCGCATGGAACTATATTTTGGAACTTTTTTCAGAACTTTCAATTTACAATTTTATAAATCTTTCAAATTTAAGATGCAATAATCAAATATTTTTAACACAGATATTTTATTAAATGTTTAATTTTATTCAAATTATCGTTTGAATTTGAAATAACAATAAATTATTAATCGCTGTTCAACTGTTATTTACAAATCAAAATACAACCTTTTACCTTTAAATTACAAGCTTAAAAATTAAAAAAATGATAATAAAATTGTAACTTTCAAAGTTTAAATTTTACCATTCTGAAATTGTGACAATTCAGTTTCGAATGTTTTAATATTGAAAATTCTTCTGTTCTTTTTTTTTTTTTTTTTTTTTAATTTGAAAATTCCAAATTTCAACGTTAAAATATGTAAATTATATATAAAATTTTGAACAGATCCAGAATCGTTTTGTAAAATCAATTACTGTTCAATTTTTAATACTAGAACTACAGTTCAGTTTTTAAAAGTCGCGAGTCTAGGTCAATTTAGCACGGCTTTCATTTTTTTTTAATATTAATTTTTTGGTTCTAACTTCCAGGAAAATGATTTCATTCCTCAAAAGGTTTTCTACAAATCTCATTGGTAATTTTGTATTACAAGAAATATATGTAAAAATAATACTATTTTTATAACAAAATATTTTTCTTTAATAAAATTGTTTTAATAAAAGCGTTTCGAAGAGTTTTTTTTTAATTTTTCAAAAAATAAAATCCGTTCTATAGTTTGACAAATATTCTTCATGATTTAATCATTTGTACTGAAAATCACCTTGAGTGATCTTTAGTTATTTTTGTATGAACGGAAAAACCCAGATTTTATGATAGAGTCAATTTATTCAGAAACAAGCACTTTCAACAAATTGACCTTGAGTGAATACTAAATACATATTTTTTAATTTTGTCAAAAATCCCATGTTATTTTCTCACAACAAAAATAATTTGTGGAGGAGCCCAATTATTAGAAAATAAATCAAACTTGAAAAAGCACTTTTGTTTGAACAATTTTCTTCGGTGGATAATTTCGAAGTTTACCATTCGACCAATTAGTCAAATTTTTAACCAAAGATATCATTGATCAACAACGGAATATCAATTTGAAATCGTAGAAAGAACAAAATTTTGAAAAATTGATAAGAAAAGTAGCTCATGATGAACCTGAAACGTATTATTAATTTGAAATCGATTGATGAACGCCTTGGTTGGGCGCTTCAGCAAAATACGTTTAATAAAATTAATATTTCCGTATAATTTTTACATATTTCTGGTTGCCGAGAAAATTATCCTCATTGTCGAAGAATTCGTCTTTTTGGCTTCAAAATCCGAGAATTTCATTTAAATCAATTTTTTAACAAAGATTCATCTCTTTGGTTGGAAATTTAACTTATTTCATTTTTAGAAAATTAATCCTCTTGGTTAAAAAAGAATATTTTGTGTTTAACGTTGAACTCTTTGGATCAAAATTGATTTCTTCGTGAAGATTCATAATTTTAGTTCAAAATTTACCTCTTTGGTAGAAAACTGATCTATTCTATTGAAAATTCGTTATAACTTTAATTTAATTATATTTTTAAAGCATTGCCTCCTGATTTTTGGAACAAAGTTGAGAAAAAAACATAATTTTTTAGCATTTTCGAAATACAATGCATCAATGGAATATAAATCAATCATACAAATAATTGGGGTCTTCATTATGGTGGGTTAAAAAGCCATTGGCAAATTTTTTGCGAATTTTTATGCACATCGGCCATAAATTTGTTCGAATCCACACAAAAATAAATCCATTTAAAAAAAATGATATTTAGAGATCGTTCAAGCCCCATAAAGTTTAACACGTATTTCTCATGAGAAAAAAATTAAATGAATTGTTTAAACAATTTATTATTATTTTTAGTCATTTTCTCTTTAAATAGAGATAGAAAGTCAAGGTTTTTAAAAAACATTTCCACTTTATGTCTAATTTTCAGTCAGAGTGAGATAAGAGTTAATTAATGTTAGCAAACATAATTTTACAAACTTTTTATCACTATTGTTAATAATATTATCTTTGAATGATGCTAGAAATTGCGTTTTTTCTTAAATTTTCAACTTTTTGTCCACTTTCAAATTGGCAAAAATAATTGTTCACATAAATAATTATTGATTATAGCTATCTTATTCTATATGAATACTAGATAGTCGCAGCTTTCAAAATGAAATTGTTCACTTTTTGTCTACTTTTCACTCAGAGTGTTATAAATAAATATTTGACATAATACCTTTTTTATACTTTTAGATACATTGTATTTTGTATTTTATCGTTCTATTGTGTATATACTTTATTTCGATTTTTTTTCTCCGTTTTATATATTTTTACATCTCACTTCAATAGTTTCCGTCTCTAATTTTACTTATCGCTAAGAAAAATTGTAATGCTGAGAGTTGGAGAAGCAAGTAGTAAGCATAACGGAACGGAACAGAATGATATCATTGGACCGCGCGCCCAAAAATTGATGGAGTGGGAAGAAATCTCGGACCGAGGTTCCCACTCTCGCCTCAACTTCCACGGGGTGGGAGAAGCCGCGCGCTCTTCACATAAAACAGCGCGCTTCCGCCACCGTCGACATTCAGATCAGAGATCAGATCAGATCAGGAGTCATCATCGAAAATTCGGTCTCTCTGAAAGTAAAGGTTAAGATCGTGTTCATTC
Source organism: Andricus quercusramuli (assembly GCA_932178445.1). Lineage (NCBI taxonomy): Eukaryota > Metazoa > Arthropoda > Insecta > Hymenoptera > Cynipidae > Andricus > Andricus quercusramuli. The sequence goes on from CAKNXH010063412.1 coordinate 12,955, forward strand.
ATCGCTTGGCGATGGATGTCACGAGAGAAGTAGTTGAGAGCAACGTAGCTCTCCCCCAACTTTTATCGGGCGTCCTCGTAGTGACGGTGGAACATTTTACAAAATCTAAAATTTTAATTTGTACGAAAATTTCAAATCTGTGCAAAACCACAATAGTGCAACAGGTATTGAGTGAAGTGAAGGGTCCCTCGCCCCCAGCGAGTGGAGCTAACATCAGGTGCGCATCCTAAAACATCCAACGATGGCAGAGAAAAATAAATTTAAAGTTCGTGCCTGGGACGACGTGACTTCAGAAAAATTCAAACCTTACGACCGAACGGAAAAATCCTCCATCAAACTCACGAACAGGTTTGCGCCACTTACAACTGACACCAGGATGGAAGATGATGGTCCAACTGAGGACAGGAGAGAAGATGCTCCCGAAACTGAAGAAGAGAAGAACATACAGGAAACTCCAAACAAGGAAACTACTGAAACTAAAAAACAGAAGATACCACCAATAATCCTGGATCGATACGTCGATGACTTCCCAAGATTACTGAACATCATCCATGATGTGACAGAAGGGGATCCTGAAATAAAGAAAAATAGAGAATCTACCAGAGTGACAATCTACACAGACCTACAAGAAGATTATGAAAAAATACAGGAATTTTTCCGAGAAAACGAGATACAATATTTTACCTACACTAGAAAACAGACACGCTCCAAGAAACTCGTCATCCATGGACTAGGCCATTTTACAGGATCAGACATACAAAATGATCTGGAAAGACAAGGACTACACGTGACTGAGGTATTTCAACTAAAAACAAAACCCGAAACCCCTGCATCATCACAAAATGATGCACCTTCAAAATAAAAGCAATATGCTACATGCGAATCCGCTGGGAAAAATATCGAAACCCCAGAAGAATCACACAGTGCCGAAGATGCCAAAAATTCGATCATGGAACGACAAACTGCTTCGAAAATTCGAGATGTGTAAAGTGCACAGGGAGCCACTTAACTGTGAACTGCAAGAAAACCAAGGAACAAAAAGCACAGTGTGTGAATTGTAAGGGAGAACATCCAGCAAATTTCTCTGGATGTGAAACATACAAGAACCAGCTAGAAAAGGTCCAGCAATTGAGAGAGAAGAGGAACCCTCCACCACCAAGGCAGAGGCATACACCGTACATGAACGAACAGCAGAACTTTCCACCTCTACCACAAAGTAGAGTGATCTTAAACAGCAAAACAGCCCCACCTGCAATTGAAAGAACATCAGCGTGGACCAGAAATGCCACATCAAGGAATCATGGCACTGAGAATGAAGAGGACACAGCACCAGGCATCCAGGATCTACTATCCGTATTCCATGACATCAACAAGCTATGCGACATAGGTAAACTTCTTAAATTAGCCATTAAACTTAAAGAGCGACTTTTATTATGCCAGAATAACTTCGAAAGACTACAAGCAATTAATGAGATGGCTATTGAACTTGATGGGTAGTCATTATAAATCGAATAATTAGAGTTAGTACACTGGAATGCCAGTGGCATAGAAAATGAAAAACGAGAAATACCACTGTTCTTGGAAAGATTTGATGTCGATATCTTCATGGTCGGGGAGACATGGTTCAAACAAAATTCAAATACTAGAATACGCGGATATAAATGCTATCAAAGAAATAGATCGAGTAAAAGAGTAGTGGGGGGAGTTGCTATTTATGTAAAAAATTATATACCTTGTACTGAAGTTGAACTACATGTAAAATCCTTTGAAGCGCATGCTATAAAACTCATAAATAACATTTTGATAGTAGCTATATATGCGCAACCAAAAAGTAACATCTCTGTTACAGAATTAAAACACATACTAAGTATGAGTAATAAAGTAGTGATAGCGGGGGACCTAAACTCCAAGCACACCAGCTGGAATTGTTATAACAATAATAAAAATGGTAACACTATATAATTTCATAAATTCAAATCCATATGCCTTGATATATCCAGATAGCTTCACTCCTTATCCGTATAATGCAAAAGCCAAACCTAGCATTATTGATCTAGCTATTGTTAAAAATATAAATAATATAAAATCAGTAGATGCACTAGATGAGTTGTACTCTGATCACAAACCAGTCATAATTTCTCTTTCTGACAGCCAAGTAAATATAGAAACTCCAAACTCGCCTAGATTCCTAAACTATAAGAAAACTGATTGGAAACTCTTTAAAGAATCCGTCAATAAAAACTTAACAATTAACTCCTCTCTTCTTAATCTACAATCAATTGAACGCACTGTCCAAAACCTAACTGAAATAATACGCGAAGCTATCCAAAAAGCTATCCCCACTCAAAAAATTACCACCTTCAAACATGAACTGTCCGAAAAAATAAAATTAAAGGATGGAAAAAGAAATTAACAGATGGAAATTGAAAATTAATACTAGTAAGACTGAGTTAGTAATTTTTTTACACAATGATGGTGATATTAATTTACCATCATTAGAATTTTATAACGAAACTATTGAACCAGCCAAATACGCAAAATACTTAGGAGTAATTCTTGACTCGAAACTGACATTTACTAGACATTCTAAGCAAGCCTGCAACAAAGCTTTTGGTGCTGTAGGCTCTCTCTATGCTCTCTTAAGGTGGTTTCCGAAAAAACCAATCTCTGGTAGAATTGTTTAAAGTTGAGCTTTTATTTCAAGTAGAATGTTTTTTTATATGCTAAATTAATTTCAAATTTTTCTACCACACTGATGTCAAGATAATTAATGTTAAAGATGACTGCTTTAACACAGAATGCATGGGCAATGCACAAGCACTCTCCATATTTTAATTTTTAGTAATAAAATGCTCTGGTAGAGAAATTAAAAGAATATGTCTACTTGTGCTAATTGAAAATACAAATATGTCAGAAAAATAATAAAATCCCTTCACCACGTACTTTTCTAAATAATCGAATGAAAAACATTGAAATTTTAATTACTTTCAAACGCATGAACGTCAAAGATACGCGATCCGGCAACACTGTCCCCTCTCTCCTGCTTGCTTGCTGCATGCTTTTGATACACTCATACACAAGTTTACACACAGTTGGTCAGCGATGGTTAGTTTTACATTTCGACGTTTCACGATCTACGAATCTGCCGCTGACAAAGGATTGGTGACTATACGTATACACACACACTACGAATTCTAAGCCAGGAGCGCAATAAAATATTGAGTATGCGGGACCATTCAATTTTTTCAATACAGCATACAACGACAGGCGCCCCACGAGACTCCAATATTTGTACGAGTGTGGGACTCGGAAACTACCTTAAACCGGAAAAGTAGAATCAACATGCAAAACAAACTCATTGTCTACAAAATGATAATCAGACCAATGATGTTATATGCGGCACCCATTTGGGGGAGTACTTATAAGACAAACATTGTTAAACTGCAAAGAGTACAAAATAAATGTCTTCGAATGATACTCAATGCTAAAAGAAGAATTAGAACTACAGATCTGCACAGTAAACTCAATATCTCCACAATAAAGGAGGAAATACTATAACTATCCGAAGAGTTCTATAACAACAAACTCTCTTTGCTCACAATCTTGAAGGATACATGCTCTCTGCGTTATGAGGATGCACCCTTCAAGATTGAATATAAACTTCCGCAGCATTTACTGCAAAAGCAAATTAAATAATAGCCATATCCTGTTACCACGCACAATTAGTCATCGGCTAAATACCTCTTGTAAATATTGTAAATAATATAAGTAGTTGTAAGTAATTTATTAACATTAAGACTGATTAGGGTTTTCTTACAATATTTTTCCTACCTTCAAAATACAAATTACCACAGTAATTTATGAGAACATAAAAATACAAAATATATTAACTAATTTTCGGTAAAATCGCAATAGATAGGAACCAAATTCTTTAAACAAGGCACAAAAACTGTATATGATTCTATGAACAATAAAGAGATTTTTGAACTTGAACTTGAACCGTCGACATTCGGTTTCCGACCACGCTACGAAGTGCCTCGACTCCAGCCTCCGCTACGCTCTGCCTCGCCACAACTCTTCGCCTCTGCAGCCTAGGGAGAATATTTGAATTGGAGAAACAATTATAGAAAAGTCTGGACTGTTTCTTCACTATAAAAATCAACTTCTATCAAACACACCTTTGGTCCTTTTCAGGAATAAAGTACCATTCAACCAGTCTTTTCAGGACTGTGAAATATTTTGGATTCACCGAGCGCCCTACCAAAGTTGAACTTATACACCTTCACCTTTCTCAGCCGACAGATGGTTCTTTCTCAAGGCCCTTCGGGCCACCTTCTGCGGAGCTATTTGACTCCGGTCAGTCGTTGTCGCAAGGCCTCTCACCCAGGACTGTTTCAGGCACCTTTGCTGGTCGTCCTTCTTATTCTTGGGTAAATGGCATTGGACAAACGGCAGAGGGAGACTCGACGGCGAGCCAGCACTTTCAGCAGCAGGTGTCAACCGCTATCCATGGATCGAAGGAGGTGTCAATACCAACGGTGTTAGTCTGGCCCCTGGGACGTTCAGCCCCTCCACTACCTAGGAAGGGTTCGCCGTGCAAGGCTTTGAAGCGCCTGCGAGAACATTGGACAAAATTCAGGGTAACCCGTGAAATGCTAATCCCAGTGACGTGCTACCAGCAACGGGAGACGTTCCTAATTTTGGATCCAAACATCGATCTAGAGTGGAATGAGCAACGGGTCCTCAATGGCTTCAATCCGTCCACGCGGAAACGCCTAGAGGACATCCGATTGGATTTGGTGCGCAACCCCAATCTTCGCAATCCCGAGAAGCCGGACTTCATTTTAAATAAATTTTTTGACCAGATGGTTACTCGGGGAGCTTGAAGTAACTGAATCACTTTCCTTTCTCCTTTTTCCCTCCATCCCAGGACGGATTCTCGGGATTGTACAGTGTGCGAATACAAAATCAAGATTATGCGATATCGTGTTTGGAATAGCTGTGGCTACGATGAGGTGGAGATGGGGACTTTGCATCCAAGGAATCACAATTTGTTAGCTCCTTCTCCTGTACTTTCCCCCTCGGCTCCCATTCCCTCCCCCCTACGCGAAGTGACTCAGTCCCAGAGTGGACCCCTAACTGAATTGGCTGATGAACTACTGGAGGTCAACAATCAAACTAGTGATCAAGTTCGAAGGGCTTTATATGGCTTAGGCAGAGAGAGACCCTTCTCTAGTAACTGTGATCTCCTGGAAGAGGCTGATCTCGATTTCCAAAGCTTTGGCGGTGGTCAATAATATTCTTGTTTGTTACTTTATTTTCGATAGATTCTGGTGTGGAGACATTTATGTGATGGGCATTACTTTTTCTTCCTCCTTGGGAAAATCTGTGGTTGCGGTCGTGAATGCTCCCCCTGAAGCTGGGATCCGATACGATGCCTGATTGTCCTTGATTGGAAAAGTAAACGAATACGGTAGGACTCTTCTATGTGGGGACTTCAATGCCCACACTCCCATGTGGGCTTCCCTCATCCTGAGTATTCGGCAAGGCAGCTGTGTGCGGCTATCTATGACTCTGGACTGGCCCTCTTAACGACTCGGAGCCTACCGTCTTGTCACCCTATGGTTCTTTGTCTAACACCCTCGTCCTTGTCTTTTGCGAGCCTGGATTGATCCCGATTGCCTCGTGCAAGGTGGGATGGAATTTATACTCATCTGACCACGTTTCGATCTTCTGCATGTTTGATGCGACCCCTCTTCTAGCGAAACCTGCTTCCAATCGATTTAATGTACAATCTTTGGATTGGTTTCTGTTTAATCGACAGATGGAGGAATTGGTACTAGCTCTGTCTGAAACCCTAATTAAGGGTGAAAACCCGAGCTCTGTTCATGAAGAATTCATAAGCGTAGTTTCCGAGTCCTTGGAGACTGACGGTGCCTTTCGTGCCTCTTCCAGGGGGTTTATTAGGAAGAAACAACCTCTTTGGTTGAATAAGGAGTGTGAGATGGCTCAGGGCAGAAAGAGTGCTGGGCGGAAAAGATTTTCGGCCAACCAGATGTGGGAACTAAGGGCAGAATATAAAGTCGTTGCCAATGAGGTCAAACGGTTTATTTGCGATATAAAATACAATGCTTTTCGTGATTTCTGCGAAACTATTGATCCCGTGTCTGGGTTGGCTTAAAATCTGGCGGATGATTAAATTTCTTCCTGTTCGCTTACAGTCTCCCAATACTCACTTAATAGTAAACCCGGATTCCCCAGTGATCAAGGAGTTACGTGAGGGTTTTCTGCGCTCGGATATTCCTGCCATAGAGATGGAACCGGACAGAAATGTTGACGAGTCTGATCTCATTAACAGGGACTTTTCCTGGAATGAGTTCTCTGCTGCCTTTGAAGCGGGTAAGAAGAAGTCGGCCCCGGGTTTGGACGGGATAACCTATGAGGTTATCAGGGGGCTCTCCGGCAAGGTGCTGAGCTTCGCTCAGGTCCTATTCAATGCCATGTACAGGGTGTCCTCTTTCCCAGAGGGCTGGCTTGATACTTTAGTCTATTTTATCCCCAAAGTGGGGGGAAAGGCTTCCTCCCGATCTCCTTGACATCTACCTTCTGCGAACTGTTTAAAAGACTGGTGCAGAATCGACTGGAATACCTTGCGGAGCATAACAGCTGGCTCCAGGATTTCCAGTATGGATTCAGGAGAGGGAGGTCTTTAATGGACTGTGTGGGATCTGTGGTGACGGAGATCATGACGGGCCTCAGAGAAAATTGCTATAAACAATGATAAGATGTTTGGACAATTTATTTTAACAGCTAATTATCAGTACAGTACACTCCCGGGAACGGCCAGTCTGACGGGGCTGTAGGGGAGCATAATTCCAAGAATTCGGCACTTATTGAGTACACCTACTCTGCTCCGTCGTATAACCGCGCTGCCTTGGAGCTAGCACTTTGGGACATGCGCAGAGACTCGCAGCCTCTCGCAGTCGCTTAAGTGGGAGGCACAATGGAGTGTGCATCAAAATACGTGTGGAGGAGAAGTGGCAAAAAGTGGAACTTACGGAGCTTGCAGTTAGCGGGAGTGTACTGTATAAGGTAGTATTTTAGGTATTAGAAGCAATTTGCCTTTAAAAATCCGCAAAAAAATCATAGGTAGCGCCAAGTACTCAAAAAAAAAAAAAAAATTTTCACTCATGGGGGTTTTTTTGGGACCCTATAAAACAGATTTGTTCAGCTAATATTGAAGATTCTGAATAAAATTTACGAGATCATTTTTTTTTTCTTATGGGAAATACGTGTTAAACCTCACGAGGCTTGATCGATCCCTAAATATAATTTTTTCAACAACAACAAAATTGATTTTTTTTTGTATTGGAATAAATTTCCGGTTTACATGCATGAAAATTCGAACACAAATTTTGGACCACCCTAGTCTTCGATTTTTTAAATTCTCTCGGTTGTATTTGCGCACCTAGGACGCGCGTCTGTTGGATCTCGCGCTTAGCACTCGATAACGTATTTACCACGCGCTTTGCGCTCGGTCTCACATGGAAACAACATCTGACACATAATCATAATTTTCTGTCCGAGGATCATAAATAAGTCCCTTTTTACTCATTCTTTAGTAGTCAGAAAAGAATACAAGTATGTTGAGAAAAAAACACATTTTTGGCTGTACTCAAAAAGCGGTTGAAAATATCAAAAAATAGAAAAAGAGCATTTTTCAGATCCACTCAAGGAGAACAACTTCTACTTCAAACTTTTTCGCGTATCTCTCATACTGATAAAATTATATAATAAATAATGAACATTTTTTCTGAAAATAATGTATAAAAAAGCTCAATTCTCTATTAATCAAAAAGAAAGAAAAAGTATTCATCACTATGCTTTTTCGAAAAAATTTTAAGGAAAAATGAACAAAATTCAAATTCTGCTTTTATTTAGTAGGATTTAAAATTGTTTGTTGAAAATAGGTGTCTTATAATAGACATGCCTTATCTAGTTCTACGGAGCAGCAAACAAAAGATGTACAAATTCATAAAGACGGTTATGTTTTCTAGATACGTAAAAAATTAGCTTCCAGGAATATATTAAAATTATACAAAAATGTTAATTTTTTCAAACTTTTGCTAGCGCGCCCAGCCAAGGCGTTTATCAATCGATTTCAAATTAATGACAAGTTTCAGGATCTTCATGAATTACTTTTCCATACAGTAGTGTTTTACTTTTTTAAAATTTTTTCTTTCTACGATTTCAAATTTATACGATAATGTTCATGTCTTCGGTTGTAAATTCAACTATTTACTCGAATTTTGAACTCTTTTCTTAAACAAGTACTCTCCAAATCCAAACTAGTAGAAATTTTACTAATACAATAAGTAGCATTGTATCTGACTGTTAAATTAGTAATTTTATCACATTCTACTAAATTAAATGGTAAGATTTATGTTACTAAATGAATTAGTGAGGGTATTCTACTAACCTGCTTAGTACTAGCAGCTTACTAATTCGAAGAGTAGAAATGAATTGCTAAGGAAACATAATTTAACAATTTTTAAAATAAATTCTGCTGTTTTTTGAATGTCAATTAAGAAGGGTTAATGTTTTGTCAATACACCATCTATTTCTTCAATGCAGCCAAAATGTGAACTCGTGAAATTGGGTAGAATAACTATGGGGACGGCGATTTGCCAAGCTCAGCTGAGAGGGCAGCACCGTGAGTGGTGATGTACCTTGTACACAACAAAAAGGCATTATCTACGGTTTCCTTAGTTTTTTGTTATTTGGAAAGCGATTTGCTCCTTTATTTGTACACCCAAATGCCACATGCAGACCTGGCATTTCGAAAATAGTGCTTGAAGCAATCACCTCAAAGCTGCGTTATGAAGGACTGATATAATTCGAATAGCAGACGTTACCACCGTTGGAACCGTCGTCTTGTGTATCACCAGGCGCACTAGCGACCCTAGCAGCCGCAAGTGTCAGTCGCCGTCCCCATAGCTATTGTTCGTTCCCAAAATGTTCCGAAGTTTGTGAATAAGTGGATTCAAATGGCAAAGAGTAAGTTATAACTGCAATTGATTTTACGGTGAATCGTTTATCTTAGCTTCTTTAAAATGGGTGAGTTTTTGTTTTTATTAGTAATTTGGTGAATAGTTTAAAGGGAACTGGAAAAGTGTCGTTGAAAACAGTTAGGTTAACTGAAATTTATTTTCAGAAAAATTCAAGACCTTCGAGGAATACAGTGTGCAGCAGTTGGCTAAAATACTTGAAACCCACTTATATTTAGACACTGTAATGAAACTGGAAGGTATAAAAAGCAAATATTCACTTATTCACATATTTTTTTCTAAAATTGGCAAGTAAGTCAAGAAGCTAACCTTCAAGAGTGCACTGGAATTATCCAAATGTCCGAATGTAAATTATTATTACATATTTCATTTAAATGAATTATATGACTGATTTTTATCATTTTAAAATAAGTTTTTTCTTAGTAAAAACGGCTTTTAAATTTTTAATAATAAAGAGCAAATTAATTAAGTATGCCTCTAGCCTCGGAGAACTCGGTCGGGAAATTCTAAATTTCTATAAGTGCTGCCTTAAAAATGTTGCTTCAAACAGGGTAAAACTTGAATAATAGTCTTATTTCAAAAAATTCTGTTATTCGAAACAACAAGTCAATGTAAAATTATTCGTTTTAATAAAGTTTCTAGTGTCTATCGAAAATTGAAAATTCTGTACTTTTTGTAAATAGTTAGTAATTTGCAGTCAACATGATTTTTTTTTAAACATAATATTGATAGCAGACTATGTTTCATAAAAGTTGACGCATATCATAATCAACTAATAGTTTGAGAAAGGCTCTATTTTTTTATCTCTAACTTGCAGAAAACTCATTCAACATACATTGAAAGATACGTAGATGTTCAAAATTGTTTAAAAATCAATTTACAACTTCTGAGTCGGATTTTTGGGTTAAAAATTTTCATTTAATTGTTGTTACGGATAAAGAGGTTGTTCTAAAGAAGATTTCAAAGTATTTTTCCATGCTTTGAACTTACGCTTTTGAGGCATCCCTTATAATCATCAGATCTAGTTTTACAAAGGCACACCAATTATTATTTAACCTAAATTTTAAACAGAACCTTTTGTCTTCAAAAAATTCTTTTTTGGACCACCTTACTGTTAAACTGCGGATACGTTAAAATAAAAGTATCTCCATACTTTGGAGCGTGAAAATTTTAATTTAGTTTATTTAATTTTTTCAATGGAAATGTATCTATTATAGTTTTGTTTGAAAATTGATCGTTTTTAGTTCAAAATTCAAATATTCATCTTCTTTATTGATAATTCAAGAGCATAATTCAACTCATGTTGAAAAGTAGTTTTTTTTCGAATTCAACTGTTTCTGATTAAAAATTAATTTTTTTTTATGCCAACTACTACATTTTTTGTTCAGAATTAATCTTTTTTGGAGAACAAATTTAATTACTGAGTTAAAAGCTGAACTCTTTTATCAAAAATTAATTTTTGTTTGTGCCAGATTCATAATTTTAATTAAAAATTTATCTCTTTGGTTGAAAAGTGAGCTATTTTGTTGAAAATTCGTTTTTACTTTAACAGAAAATTAATTCTTCTTGTAACTGAAAATGTAATTATTCCAGTCGAATATTCCAACATTTTAGTTAAAAATTCATTTCTTCAGTTTAACATAATACAAAATTTAAAATGTACCGATTCAATTTTAGGTTGAAAATTTTTAATTTTTAGTTGAAAATTCAAATATTCCAGTCAATGGTTCACCATTTTAGTTGAAAGTTCAATACATTGGCAGAAAATTTTCTTTTTTTCTGGAAAATTAATTTTTTAAACTAAAAATTCAAGTATTTGGTTGAAAGTTTGTCTTTTTCAGTTGAGATTTCTTCTATTTTCTTCAAAAGACGTATTTTTTGGAGAAAATCATTCTTTATGTTTCAAAATTAATCTTATTGTTTGAAACTTTATCTTTTTGGTGGAAAATTTAAGTATTCCAATTAGTATTCATGATTTTAGTTGAAATTTCATCTTTTTGATTGAAGATAAAAACTCCTTGGTTAAAAGTTACATTTTTGTTAGAAATTCATTTATTTCAGTAAAAGATTCATCATTGCAGTTCAAGCAGTTTTCTTCTCTGGGAAATTAATTTGCTATATTCAAATTTAACTATTCCATTTTTGGACGAAAGCTGATCTTTTGTAGTTCAAAATTCAACTGTTAACTATAAAATAAAAATGTGTTTGAATTATTATTCAAATTCATAGACTTTAAAGAAAAATCCAAGAAATGATTATATTATAGTTTAATAGTTTTATCTAACTAAATGAAAAACAGTTACGATTTCGCAGTTGTTTTTGTCTTGTAAAATCTTTTAAGATTATTAATATTCTAGTTTTAATTATTACAATAACATGTTTTCAACTCAGATTGAACTAATTTGTTTTTTAATCGGAACTAATCCTACTTTAATAATTTATTAATATATTCCACTGAAATTCTCTTCGTTAAAAAACAGTTTTTGAATTTACTTGAGACTACCCTGTGAAATAGTAAACAGCAATACATTTACCAATTCATTTAGTAGTAGCATTACCAATTCCTTTAGTAGATATACTTACTAATTCATTTAGTCAGTTATTCTTACTTATTAAATTAGTTGATTTTTACTAATTACCAGTAAACGAATCGGCGCTATTTGGATTAGTAGAAAACTACTACCAATTAGTAGTTTTCTACTAAGTCAGATTTAGAGAGTATGATTTTGGACTACCCTGATGGAAAAAGTTAATGCATGACATTTTTGAGATTTTTTCAATTATTCTCAATTTTTATTATTATTATCCTCAATTTTCAATACAAAATTTCAGAAATATATTTTTTGAAAATTTACCTTTTTTTGATAATTCTGTTTTTATTCGGTAGATTTTTTAATTGTTTGCTAAAAACAAGTGTCTCGTATACACATGCGTTATCGCGGTCTACGTTTCAGCAAATAATAAGCTGTTCAAATTTCTCGAAACAGCTATGATTTCCAGATAGGTAAAAAAATAGGAATCTGGGAAATTATTTAAATTATATGAAAACATTCATTTTTTCAAACATATTTTGCTAATGTTTCCAACTAAGACGTTTATCAATCGATTTCGAAATATTTATAGGTTTCAGGATCTTCATGAGCTCCTTTTTCAAAGTTTCAAATTTCCAAGCTTCAAATTTTGAATATTTTTTATGAATTTCAATATGTTTAAATAATTGCCAAGCAGGATAAAGTTGAAATATTTCAATTCTGATTTGAAATTCGTTTATTCCGTTTTATAGAAGATTTCAGAATAAGAATGTTACCTGTTTGAGATATCCGTATTTAATTATTAATGGTTAGGGAAAATGAAAAATTATTCAGGGAAAGATTAGGGAATTTTCAAAATGAATGTTAGCAGTTACTCTGAAATAATATCCTTGTTAGCAATTTATTTGCCTTGTAATTATATTTATATTACTTCTTTTTTTGCAAATTCTTTCTCCTGAAGATTATCTTTTCAGCTATAAAATTAATAATTTGTTCGAAATTTTAACAGTTTTGTTATAAAGAAATTCTTTTTGGTTGAAAATTCAACTATTTCATAGAAAATTCACTTGTTTGAAATTCATATTTTGGTGTTGAAAAGTCAACTGAAATCTTCCTTGGATGGAAATTCAACTATTTATTTGAAAATTGGTTTACATAATTTAAAAATTCATATTTTTTAGTAGGAATTTCATCTTTCTTGGACAAAAATGCAACTATTTGGTAGAAGATTCAATAATTTTTGAAAAAACTAATCCTTTTGGTTGAAAATTCAACTGTTTTCTTGAAAAATCGTCTTTTTAGGTTGAAAAATCAAGCATCTTCGTAGATTCTCATTTGAAATTCATATTTTAATGTTGAATAGTCGAACTAAAATCTTTTTTCAACGAAAATCTTTTTTTAATGAAAATTCACATTTTTTTTATTGGATATTTTGATTTGAAAATTCATCTGCTTTAGTAGAAATTTCATCTTTCTTGAATAAAAAAGCAACTATTTGGTTGAAGATTCAATCATTCTGTTAAAAAAACATTCTTCTTGGTTAAAAATTCAACTGTTTTGTTGAAAATTCAAGTATTTTCGAAGAAAATTTACTTCTTATTTAAAACTGATATTTAAATGTTGAAAAGTTTAATTAAAATCTTTTCAGGATAAAAAATCAATCTTTTCCAAATTTATCTTTTTGATTTTAAAATTCATCTGTTTTAGTAGGAATGTCATCTTTCTTGGATGAAAATGCAACGGTTTGTTTGAAAATTAATCTTGTTTGCTTGTGGATTCAACTAGCTTATTTTAAAATTTTAGTTACACTATTTTGTTGGAAAATCATTTCTTCGTTGAAGATTTATCATTTTTAGTTGAAAATTCATCTCTTTCGTTGAAATTTCAACTATTTTGTTGAAAATTGATCTTTTTACATTCTCACCTTATAATCAGAAGGTATTAGATTTGTGTAAAATTTGACCCCCCCCCCTTTTTT
>CAKNXH010063412.1:26631-57224 GCA_932178445.1 Andricus quercusramuli
TGTTTGTCTGTCTGTTTGTCTGTATGTTTGTCTGTCTGTATGTTTGTCTGTATGTTTGTCTGTATGTTTGTCTGTCTGTTTGTCTGTATGTTTGTCTGTCTGTCTGTATGTTTGTCTGTCTGTTTGTCTGTATGTTTGTCTGTCTGTATGTTTGTCTGTATGTTTGTCTGTATGTTTGTCTGTCTGTTTGTCTGTATGTTTGTCTGTCTGTCTGTATGTTTGTCTGTTTGTCTGTCTGTCTGGTTGTCTCTTTGTTTGTTTGTCTTTTTGTCTGTCTGTTTGTCTGTAGAAAAGTTATTTTTTGTTTAAAATAGATAAACAAATTTGAAAATTCTTAATTTGTATCTAAAATATTATTTTATTCCGTTTATGAAAGACCTTGTGTTTAAAAATATTACCAGATTAAAATTCTGGTATTTAAATGTTAATGATTAGGGAAAATAAAAAATTAGTCAAGGAAAAATCAGAGAATTTTGAAATAATAAATAATTTTTCGTCTCGAATTCACTGTGAATTCATAAAATCTAATTTATTACATCAAGTACGCAGTCTACGAACATTCTAGATTGAAACATTTCTGAAGGTTTTGCGTGTAATCATAGTGCTGAGTAATGAGATAGCAATCAGTATATATTGCTGTGGATTGGTTCCAAATTTTTCAGTTACAATTTACGAAATCTACCTCGAAAAAATGAAGATCTTTTTTGGGACGGTACTTCTTACCTTCACGATTTTCATCAATTTTGGTGGTGAGTATTTTATTTTTGAATATAAAACTTTTTATTCAGTTTTTGTGTACCCTCTATCAACAATTTTTTAATTAAAAAAATGTTCAAAGTCTTCCACTTGAAAGTATTCAAGTTAAGTTGCTGTATATAAACTTGTGTCCAAAAATTAATTTTTTTTTTTTAATATAATAAATAGAATTTTTTCATTCTTGTTCACTTTTTATATGAATGCAAAAACTATGGTGAATTTCATGCAGAGATTTTGCCGGCAACTAATATTGAAAAATGAACACAAATTATTTTTGACCAAATTATACCGTTTTGAAAATTAGCAAAAAATTGAGTTTTTTGAAATTCATGAAAAAATTTTTTTTTTGAATTTTTATTACATTTTTTAACTAATATGCCATTAGCTTGAAGTGGACAATCTACATAATATTATTAAAAACTTACGTACAAAATTTGGAGAGTTGAAAAATTTGAAAAAAAATTTAAATGCAATGTTTCTTCAGCGATTTCGAAAAACAATTTTTCTTGCAAATTTCCAACAACTGAAAATTTCCGATAGAAAATTTCCAAATTATAAAATATTTCAAACCGTCAATTTCCCGAATCTAGAGGATTTATGAATTTACACAACTAAAAAATGTTTTTTTTTAAATCAATATTATTTATTTATTTATTGAGAATACAATAACAAAATATTTGAATCGAAGAAAATTTAAAAAAAATGTTCAACGTTTTTTCAAAAATATTGTTTGAATTAACAATAACAATTATTGAAACAAAATCCTAATGCAATTTTTTTTGAAAATGTGCATAATATTTTTTTTCAAATTATTGCTCTTGTAATAAAAACCTTGTTCTTTTATTTTTTTTTTGCTTCAAGAAATATTTTTCTCCAATTAGTGTTATTTGAAATTCAAACAATAATTTGTTACAACTGGAAAAATAAAATTCCCGAAATTGGAAAATTATCGAATAATGAAATTTCCAAATAATAAAATTCCCCACAGAAAATTCCTGAATTATAAAATATCTTAACTAGAAAATTCCTGAATTTGCACAAATAATATTTTTTTGTTCATAAAATTAATTAAACTATTAAAATTAAAATTATATTACAATTACATTTTTTCCTTATTTATAAAAAAATTTAATTGCTTATATTCGGGAATTTTCTAGTTCGGATATTTTATAATTTGGAAATTTTCTTTCGGAAATTCTCTAATTCGGGAATTTTATTTTTTGGGATTTTTAAATCGTCCAAATAATTTAAAAAAAAAATACATTGAACCTCAAAAAAATTGTTTTGATCAAAATATTTCATTGTTGTATCTTCAATGAATGAATATGATTTATTAAAAAAAAATTTATTTGTTTAAATTCGACTTTTCTAGTGTTGGGGTTTTCGCAGTATCACATATTTTATAATTCGGCAATTTTTTGCCGGACATTTTTTAATTCGGTAATATTATAAATTGCTCGAGAATTTTCCAATTTGGGATTTTTATTTTTCGGGAATGTTATAATTTTGATATTTTCTATTTCGAATATTTTCTTTGAAGGGAATTTTAAATTGTCGGAATATTTATTTTTCGTAATTTTTCATTCGTTTCCGAATTTTTATGAATCATAACTCGATCAAAATTAACTTCCGTTAATTTTTAATTTTTAATAATAATTATCGCAAAAATCTCTGCAAAAGAAAGTCAGGATATTTTTTGCACTTGAATGAAAAAATTTCCAAAATTCCAAAGTTTGATATGATATTGAGAAAAAAATGGTTATAAAATTCTGATTTTATCTAAAATAGCATGACATCCTTAGTAGGGTAGATAAAAAAATTTCTGAAATTTGAAATCATCACTACGCGAAAAACTAGCCTATTGGGATCCTGAAAAATAATAATTAATTTGGAATCGATTTTTTAAATTTAATTTTTTTTGCATTCCTGAAAGTCAAAAAAGTCTTGCCAATTTTTTATTTTTTTATTTAAAAAATTAAATTCCTATAAGAAATTTATATTTAAATTATTGAAAAGTTTTCCGTGACAAAAATACACTCGGAAAAAATTACTAAAATCCAGGGAATAAAAAGTGGAAAATTAAAAACAAAAATTCGTTGTATTTCTAATTTCGAATCATGGGTGCGAAAAAATGATTTTCGGCAAATTTTCCATCATTTTCAGAAATTTAGGGTCATAAAAGCCTTCTCTAGTGTCTTTTATTTAATTTTCCAAATTTTCAACATAGTACCTCAATTTTTGTAGACTATTCCAAAAAAAATATTGGTAAGGTACAAATCTCTTAAGGTGCTTCAAACGAGTTGGTTTTTAGAATAATACAAAATATAGCTACAAAGATACATTGTTTGATGTAATATTTTTACCATAAAATCTGGAGAGGTGTACATGTGTATGACTAGAGCCCTTTTTTTGAAAAATGGACTTATTTATTAATTTTTTGAAAAATTAAAACGTACTTTGAAACGGTGGGCGCCTGTTTTCGGTTCATCATGGGTGCACTCCCAATAGCGCGTAGCCCCTTTCCAGGCGCAGAAATTTAAGCTTTTTTTTAATTGACAAAAAAAAATTACAACAAGACCATTTTTTGAAAAAAGGGCTCTAGTCATGCACACGTATAAGCTTTTAGATTATGTGTTAAAAATATTACATCAAACAATTTATCCCCGTAGCCGTATTTTGTATTATTCTAAAAACCGACTCGTTTGAAGCACCTTAAGGCCATGCGATGAGTGCGTCACGTGACCGGGTTCCTACCTTACGGGCACTAAAAAAGGTGGGTCTTCACCTAAATTTTGATAATCATGAAGAAAGCAAAAAAATACTATTTACAAAGAAAGCTTTATTCATTATTATGAAAATTCAGGACCAGACTCACCTTTCTTAGTGCTTCTTATTTACTATCCCAAATTTTCAATTCGATGTGGCGCTTCGTGTGAAAATAGTGGCACAATAGGCTTTATTGCTTGAGCGCCAGGGGAGTTCTTCATGGGCTTCCCGCCCGTATTAAAACTTAACTTCATGTGAAAATAAGTTAGGAAATAAAAAAAAGTGCCGGTTACAATGAGGTTGTTGTTGTTGTATATGAGGTTGTTCACGAATAGTGGCACAATAGGCTTTATTGCTTGAGCGCCCGGGGAGTTCTTCATCGGCTTCCCGCCCGTATTAAAACTCAACTTCGTGTGAAAATAAGTTAGGAAATAAAAAAAAGTGCCGGTTACAATGAGGTTGTTGTTGTTGTACATGAGGTTGTTCACGAATAGTGGCACAATAGGCTTTATAGCTTGAGCGCCAGGGGATTTCTTCATGCGCTTCCCGCCCGTATTAAAACTTAACTTCGTGTGAAAATAAGTTAGGAAATAAAAAAAGTGCCGGTAAGGTAGGAATCTGGTCACGTGACCCACTTATCACGTGGCCTTAAAATCTCAAAATTTTTATCATATGTTTACAGAATTGAATGCCAATTATAGACCATCGAATTCGCAAATTCATCCAGACCCGCCACCGCAGATTGAGGAACCTCTCCCTCTGGCTGTACGTCCTCCCGCTCCGCACCCTCCAGTCCAACTGATTAATTTTAATGAGATGCATGCAAATTTGTTTTTTAATCCAGGCGGACAAGTAACTGCTGTAACAATGACACGATTTCGACCACCTCAAAATCCTCGACCACCTCCACCAAATCCTCACCAATAATTGGCCTCTGTCAAGTTGCTCCAGGTGGCGCTGGCGTAGGCATCGTGATCTACGTAGAAAAGGGAGAGATTGTCGGATCTGAACTTCATGCTACCTTCGATTAATTAATTACGCAAGATATAAAATACAAGTATGAAAAATTTTCAATATTTTTCTGATGTATATTTCTGAATAAAAACGTAATTAATTGAAAATGATTCTTGTAAATTTTTATTAGCCTTAAGTTCTATTTTCCTATTCGATTCCTTTTAGAAAAGGTACTAATTAAATTAAACTGATACAATCATTGGAATAAAAAATAGTATAGGTGACTGGACTCGAAACTCAGACAGAGCCAATCGGTGGCGACGCACCTACCTACAACCCTTACTGATCTGGACTACTTTTTAACAAAGGAATTGGATTTTCAAGCTGCAAAGATGAATTTTCAAACCAAAAATTAAATTTCAACCAAAAACAATTGCATTTTGAAACAAATTGTTAAATTTTTTAGTCAAAAAGACAAGTTTTCGATCTAAAAAAAATGATCGACAAAAATAAAATTAATCTTTACCAAAGAAATTGCCCTATTAACTAAAAAGTTTATTTCCAAACAAATATTTAAAATGGTTAACTGGTTGCATAGTTAAATATCTAAATAGCTAGATAGTAAAATAGTTGAATAGTTGAATTTTATACTAAAAACTATAAATTTATAACCAAAAATGGAAATTTAAAATTTAAGGTAGAAAATTTATTTTTAACAACAAAAAACAAATTTTTAACCGAAGAAATGAATTGTTGACAAAGCAGTTCAACTTTCGAATGAATAGTTGAATTTTCTACCGAATTATTGAATTTTTTAGCCGATATTATGAATTTTCTACAAAATATTTAAAGTTTTAACCTGAAAATGTGAATTTTTAACAAAAAATTTAATTTTCGACCGAAACAGAATAAAATTTAACTAAAAAATTGGCTTTTTAAACAAAAAAGATTAAATTTCTACAAATGTAGATGAATTTTTGAATTGAGAAGACAAATTTTCGGAAATTAAATAAATTTTCATCTAAATAGTTAAATTTTTAAACTCAAAATTTTTATTTTTAATAAAAAATGGAATTTTCATGAAGAAATTATTCTTCAATTTAAAAAATTAATTTTCAATTTAAAAAACGAATTTTTAACCAAATATAGTCAAATTTTCAGTAAAAAAATTAATTTTAACCAAAAAAAGAAAAAAACATAAATTTGATAATTCAAAGGAAAAAGATTTTTATTTTCATTCAAAAATAGTTGAATTTTTCAACAAAATACATGAATTTTCCAACAAATAATGGATTTTTCAATCCAGAGGATTGCTTTTTTACCAGAAAGGATGAAACTTTAACAAAATAAATAAGTTTGCAACCAAATAGTTGAATTTTTGACTAAAAAATATAAATTTTTAACTAAAAATGGAATAGTTGATTTTTCAGTTGAAAAAAGTTATTTTTAACAAACAAAAAATAAACAATGAATTTTTGATAAAGTAGTTCAATTTCCGTTCAAATATTCGAATTTTTTACCAAATTAATGAATTTTGTAGCCGATAATACGATTTTCCTACAAAATAGTTAAATTTTCAAACTCAAAATTTCCTTTTTAAACAAAAATGGAATAGTTAAATTTTTGTTAAAAAAATTAATTTTCAATTTTGAAAACCGATTTTTCATCCAGAGTTCAATTTTCAGTTTGAAAAATTATTTTTTATACCAAAAAAAGTTTTCGAAATTGCAGTTCAATTTTAAATCAAAAAGTTGAATTTTTGAGAGCAAGCATGAATTTTCAACCAAAAATAAGATAAGTAAATTTTCAGTCGAAAAATAAATTTTTAAGCAAAACAATTTTAAAAAATTAGCTCAATTTTGAACCAAATAGATAAATTTCCATCTAAAATCATGAATCTTTACCCAAAAAGAAGGAATTTTTAAAAAAGTAGTTCAATTTTCAACCAAGAATTTTTCAATACACAAACAAAAATTTCTAACAAAAAAATAATTTTCAACCATATATTTGAATTTTCGACTATAGAAGATTAGATTACAATTAAAAATAGAAAATTAAAATTTTCAGTTAGAGAAAATAATTTTCAAACAAAAAAACGTTTTGAATTTTCAACCAAATATTTGAATTTTCAACTGAAAAGATAAATTTTTGACGAAAAATTGAATAATTAGATTTTCAATTGAAAAATTAATTTTTAACCAAAAAGAAACGAATTTTAAATAAATATAGTGAGTTTTCAAATTGAATGAATTTTAAATCTTCACTTGAAAAGCAATTTTCAAACAAAAATATCGATTAAAAAAATTGTCAAATTATCAACCGAAGACATAAATTTTCAACTAAAATGATGAATCTCAAACTGAAAAAATAACTTTTTCAACTGAATCTTTGAATTTTCTACAAAAAGAATTTAATTTTTAATAAAAAAAGAGGAATTTTCAACAAAAGAGCTGAGTTTTCAACCGAAAAAGATTTTTGAGTCAATAAAGAAATAACTTCAATTCGAAATGTTGAGTCTTCGAGACAAAAATATGCATTTTCTACAAAAGTAACTGAATTTTCAACAAAATAAGTAAATTTTCAGCTAAAAAAGATTAATTTCCTAGCAAAAATGGAATAGCTACATTTTCGTTGAAAAAATTCATTTCCCACAAAAAGAAACGAATTCTCAACCGGAAAAAAATAAATCTTTTAACTAAAATGAATCTTCAACCAAAAAAAAAAGAATTTTTAAACCAAAAGCTGAATTCCAATCGAAAAAATGACAAAAATTTTCAAAAAAATTAATGAATTTGTAACGAAATAGTTAAATTTTCAATCAAACTGTTAAATTTTTCACAAGGAAGACTAAATATGTCTATCAAAAAAGACAAATTTTTGACAAACAATTTTTTTTTACTAACAAAGTCGATTTTTCAATTACCTTTACTGAACAAATTACATGGAGTGCCAACTAAAATGGAAAATTTTAAACCAAAAATTGAGAAGTTTACCCAAAAAAAAAAAACAATTTTGAACAAGATGGTCAAATTTTCAGATAACGAAATTAATTTTCAAGAAAAAAAAGAATTAAAAAAAAAGTTATTTTTTAACCAAATTGATGAATTTTTCACCAAAATACTTATAGTTTTATACCCAAAAGACGAGTTTTCAAGAAAATAGTTGAATTTTCATTTAAACATAATTTTTTTAAAGGAAGAATTCCCTGACTTGTAAAAACCATATTAATTCGATATAAATTTTTTTTTCTTTATATATTGTTCCATTTTAGTGCGAACCTAGTGACGAATCGCAACCAATCCCAACGAAACCATTTTCATGAACTTATTTGTTTATAAAAAAATTCATTGAATTTTGAAACATTTAAAAGTTCGAAATGAAATAATTTTTTGTCGAAAATATATTAAATAAAACAAAATTTAACGAAGCATAGAATAACAAATGAAAGTAATTGGGTCATGATTAAAAAAAAATAAAAAACAGTTGAAATTATTCAAAAAAGCCGAACTTAAGTGAAATACTTGATTGTTAAGTTCAAAAATTAATTTTCAACAAAAAATAGAACAGATTTTCAATAAAATAGTCACATTCTAATCGAAAGAAATTAATTTTCAACTGGAAAAAAATTTGTAACAAAAATTGAAATATGTAGTTCAATTTTTAGTTAAAAAAATAATTGTAAACCAAAAAAAAAAAAAAAACGTTTTCAACAGAAGAATTAAATTTTCAATAAAAAATAGTGAATTTCCAACCACAGAGATAAATTTTCGAACGAGAAGATTGATTTTCTGCCAAAAAGTCGAATTTTCAACTAAAAAGTTAATTTTCAACAGAGTAGTTATATTTTTAACCAAAGAAATGAATTTTCAACCACAGTAAATAAACTTACAAATTTTGTTTTTTACTTTGGTCCAAAATTAATTTTTCAACTGAATATTCAACTAATACATTTTTTTTTAATTCATCTTTTTTAGTTGAAAATTAATTTCCTTCTTCGAAAATTGAACTTGAAAAAATGTTTTCTTTTTCATAAGTTGAAAATTCGTGTTTTTCGTAAGAAATTATTTGTTTCAAAATTAAATTTTTTGTTTGTAAATTCATGTCTGATTGGAAATTTAGCTATTTGTTCGAAAATTAGTTTTTTGTTATTGAAGATTTAGCTTTTTCAGTTGAAAATACATTTCGTTTGTTGAAAATTGAACTATTTTGTTGAAAATTTAATTTTTTGGTAAAAATTCACTTCTGCAGTCGAAAATTCGATTTTTTGTTCATGTGCTCATGTGTTTTTTTGGAAAATTGTATTTCTAGTAAAAAATTGGTCTTGGGTGAAAATGAATCCTTTTTGTATGAAAGTTGGACTACATTTTTCAGTTTTTCTTAAAAATTCATCTTGGTGAGTTGGAACTTTGACTATTTTGTGTAAAAAATAGAGAAAGTTATACAAATACGTACTTTTAACTATTAACTGTAAACTCTTATCATTAATTTGTATGAAAAAAGAAATTTTTCATTTATCCCATTTGAATTTTCGCGGAACTTTGACTAGAACAGTCAGCGCCACCGATCTCGAGCGCCACCAAGCGACTGGGAAACTCCACTATAGTCATTAGCGTCCTTAAGCTCGAGCGTCCAACGGTGAGCAACGGTTTCTTTTTCGACAGATTTTATTAAACGAATAAAATTTATATTATAAAAATAAAATGAGCCATCTAAAACAGATGAATCGAAAAAAGAGGAAGGAAAAAGAATTTAAAGTAGTAGACGAAGTTAAAGCCATGAAAATTTATCATTTAAACGATGATTGCTTGCTCCACATTTTCCAATACCTGCCGGTAGCTGACAGAATTCGAATAGAAAGAGGTAAGTGAAATTTTCGGTTAATTCTTACTCATTTGAAAGTTTGTAATTTGAAAATTACTCCCATATGCCTGCAAAGGTGGATCCATGGGGTCGGTTGCCCCCCACAAATAGTTGAATTTTCAACCAAGATTAATTTTCTACTATAAAGACGAATTTTCAACAAATCACACACATTTTCAAATGACTTGATGAATTTTTAAAATCAAAATAATATTTAACCAAAAATGGTGCAGTTAAAATTTCCTTTAAAAACATTTGTTATATAAAAAAACGAATCTTCTACAAAATAGTTAAAATAGTTTGAAGACAGATTATTTTTCTGAAAAAAACTACGACTTTTTCAACAAACTACACACATTTTCAACCAAATAATTAAATTCCTAAAATAAAAAAAATCAGTATTCTACCAAGAAAGAAATAGTTAGATTTCCACATGACAAAATTAATTTCAAATGAAAAAAAGAATCTTCTACAAAACAGTTGAATTTCCTGCCACATAGTTGTATTTTCTACCTAATTGTCGAATTTCCAACACGAAGAGCCAAATCTATACTAAACAGTTGCATTTCAAACCGGAAATATGAAGATTCAAAGAAAAAATTAATTTTCAAGGAAATAGTTCAGTTTGCAGTTGAAGAAATTAAATTTTACCCCAGAAATGGGTAGTTTCAAGAGAGTAGTTAAATTTTTAACCAAAGGTACGAATTTTCTGCTACTTCAACTTTCAACAAGGAAGTTGAATTTTCAACCCAAACTTACATGCTGTATTTTCCATTAATTTCATTCTTTCTAATCCGTCCACAAAATGTGTGCGCTCACATGGTTTTTATTCCTCCATGTGCAACATAAGTTTGGAAATTTCAATTTTTTGTTGTCATGGTTATTTTTAATTTATTTAATTTAATTTATTTGGTTATTTTTAATTTCGATTATTTTGAGTCCTAATCTGTCTGCAAAATATTCGCACTTGCAAAGTTTCTATTCATTTTTGTGAATATAAGTTTGGAAATTTCAATTTTTTTTGTCTATCATAACGGTGGAGTGATTTTAATGAAGGAAATTTCTATTGTCTTAACTTTTCATTCTTTATCTATACCGTTTTCTGGTTACCACTTTTTTTCTGTATTTGACTTTGAAATTGGCCACTAAACCTCTCCTCTCCTCCCCTAAACCTTAAAAAACGATTTCAGATGTTTAGCAGTCCAGTTGCAAAATTTTAACCTCAAACAAAAATTCAAAGTAAAAAAAATAGTGAGCAGAATTAAAAAAAATGTGGATTTCGACTATGCTGGACCAATATTACTACATTGTTATATATATCGTTCTTTTGACTCCGTATACTTTTTTTTGTGTGGCTGTGCATGTTTCTGTTCGATAGGTTAATAAAAAAATGTTCATATAATGCACTCGAATACAATACTTATTTATTTAACAACTGCATTTATTCCAATTCACAGTTGCGCCTTCAAAGTGAAATTATTCTATTCTTTTCTATTCTTTCTTTGACATTTCTCCACTTTTCAATTCCTCCCAATACACTTCCATTACATTTTTCCAAGTCGATTAAAAGGAATAGGTTTCGATTTTTTTTCTACTCGTTGGTGGCACTACTTTCGATGAAGGAAAATTCACGTATTAATGGGAATTCAGATTTTGAATTTTTTTAAATTCTTCTCTTCTTATTGGGCCGGAACAAAAGGGGATACGCGTGAATTCAGCCTTAGAAGTACTGGCCAGAAAGTCGTTCGAATTTTAATTTTAAGAACTGATACTTGTAGGAATGTCAAGGTGCGTCTTCTTCCAATTAGTAAATATTTGTAGGTATTACAGATTAGGAAGAAAAACGTTGATATTTTGGTAAACAAAAAAGTTGTTAATTTTTTTGTGAGGCTTCGCAAAAATCATGAATTTCAACCTTCAAGCGCTTCGTTTATCGAGCAGCAAATATAAAGCAACGGAAAACTTCCAGTGAGAATGTTGTTGATTAGGATCTGAAGAAGTTTTCTGGATAATTTTAGCTCAATCGGTTTAATGGTTAAAAAATTATGAATGTTTTAAATTGCAAGCGGCAATCTAGACGCCGCCCTATGCTTCTGTTTCCTTAGCTACGAACGAGTTGCAGCAAACGAGATGAAATTCGAGTCAAATAGGGCAGCGTCAAGATTGCCGCTTGCAATTCAAAACATTTATAATTTTTTAATCATTAATCCGATTGAGCTAAAACTTTCCACAAAACTTCTTCAGATCCTAATCAACAATAGATAGAGGTATAATGAAAATATGTTTTTGCAATACCTACCTTAAAAGTTAATTGTACTTTCTATGTTTCTAAATGATACGCAATATAGCGCATTGCCTACCCCGGAAGGGAAAAGGCTTAATGGTATAACCCTTACGAAAAGATATGACAGGAAAAAAATGACAGGTGTGTCATTTTTTCCCTGTCATTTTTTTTCTGTCATTTTTTCGCGACCACAAGAAAATGACAGGGAAACGACAGGCAAAATGACATGAAAACGTCAGGCAAAACGACAGCCGAAAATGACTGGCCCTAATTGGCCATAATTTATTATAATATCGTCTAAAATTATAAATCATCGACGACTTGCAGACTTATTCGTGAGCCATTTGAACTTTTCTGTAAAGCTTAAAAAATCATTAGCAAAATAAAACTAGTATGAAAATTTTCATGATGAAACACCTCTTTGTAGCCTGTTGCTAATTCCGGATTATCTTTCCAACACATCAATTGTGGAATGTGTTCGATTTGCCATTTTAAAGACTTCTTATCCTTACAAAGTGCTAAGCTTTAGTACCACGGGCAAAAATTTCAGACTATTTTCAACTTTCTTCATTCCCTTAACAAATTGACTGGGTTGACTGCGTGCTCCAATTCCATGATCCAACAAAGAATGGTCCCGGCTCGTGCAACCTACGGACCCTTTGATTCGTTCAATTTTTTTTAGATGCGCGTGGCGAGACCATTCTTTGTTGGATCATGGATTTAGGAGCACGCATTGAAGTTCTTGGGGGATGAAGAAAGTTGAAAATAATCTGAAATTGTTGCCCGTGGTACTGAAGTTTAGTCCTTTGTAAGGAGAAGAAGGCATTAAAATGGCAAATCGAACACATTCCACAATTTATGTGTTTGAAGATAATTCGGAATTAGCAACAGGCTACAGAAAGGTGTTTCATCATGAAAACTCCCATAATAATTTTCTCTTGCTAATGATTTTTTAAGCATTACAGGAAAGTTCAAATAAGTCTGCAAGTCGTCGAGAATTTATGTTACACAATATTATTATAAATTATGGCCAATTAAGGCCGGTCATTTTCGGCTGTCGTTTTCCTGTCATTTTGCCTGTCGTTTCCCTGTCCTTTTCTTGTGGTCGCGAAAAAATGACAGAAAAAAAATGACAGGGAAAAAATGACACACCTGTCATTTTTTCCCTGTCATAGCTTCTCGTAAGGGAATATAATAATAATAATAGTCGATGGTGTGAGAGTAATGTTGGCGCATGCGAACTTTAGAGATAAAAAACTTTGCCCAGAACATTATTTTGATTGTGACATACATTCGCGTTAATAAGGCTTATCATTTTGTCTTTCAGTTTCCAAAAGATGGCGTGACCTAAGCCAAAAGTCTTGGAATACATTTAAATCCCTCGATTTGCGCTTTGAAACTTGGGGATTAGAAGGTGCGATAGATCACAAAATTTATGAAAAAGTTGCAAGACTGTCTGGAAGATACCTAACTGAAATTACTACAGGCGTGAAAAAATTTAGCGAAATTTGCCATTTTCTGTGCAATATTCAAGAACTGCACTTGACTGATTACTGTGTTAATGAATATAACTTCGATATAAGCGAGTGTCAATGTTCATACGATAATTGGCAAGTAATTGTTTCGTGGTTGTTATCTCACGGAGATAAGATAACAAATTTTCAACTGCACATGGAACACATGCACTTCAAAGAAAGAGATTTCGTCCGATTCTTGAGGAAAATGAAAAGACTTAAATCTTTTGGTCTACATAACTGCGAAAATCTATTAGACTGGTCAGGTACTTTTCTACTTGAGTTACCATTTGATTCGATGGAAAATATTTGGATTCAATATTTGAAGCCGTACTTTCACAGGCTTCAACTTTAAAATATTTTCAACTCGAATCGGCAGTGGAAAGTCATAGCATCCCATCTAAATTGTCAAATGTGCTCTCATTAACAAATCTTGAGAAATTAGATCTTGACTATTGCTTCTTTATTACCGACCCATTTCTTGAAGCTCTTGCCATGCATTGCAAGAAACTGGATTACTTGGACATACGTAGTAAGTCAATCGATACCAATTTTTACAGGGATCAGAGTCCCCTATTCACAATTTTTCTTTAAATCTTTTTGATAAAATTATTTAAGGACTATTTAAAGACTGATCCCTGTTTTTACTATATCTAATTTTTTATAGTAATGCTATATATATTAATTTAAAAAAACGGATATTTTCAGATTGCGAAGAAGTAACGGATAAAGGAATTTCGAGTTTGGGTAAATTGGAGAAATTAACTTTTTTGAGCATAGAGTCATTGCCGAAAGTAATAAACCCACCGTTGGAAAAATTGAAAAATTTGCTAGTATTAGGGTCACGTTACAATGAAAGTATTCTGGAAGAGTGTTTTTGCTCTTTTTTGAAAAAAGCACATCAGCTGCGAGCACTTGATGTCACAAACTGTACATTA
Source organism: Andricus quercusramuli (assembly GCA_932178445.1). NCBI lineage: Eukaryota > Metazoa > Arthropoda > Insecta > Hymenoptera > Cynipidae > Andricus > Andricus quercusramuli. The sequence continues at coordinate 40,704 of CAKNXH010063412.1, forward strand.
ATTACTAACAAACTTCTGAATGTTGCAATTCGGATTACCAAAAAGCGATATTCTAATAATGCTCTTGAACTGTTTGTCAGTGGAACTGGGATAAATATGAGCTTAATTAATAAAATTCCGGCCTTATTGAATATAAATCAAAGTCCGGATTACAATTATGAGGACTTTGGTGTTTTCGGTCCATTTGATTGTATATGAAAACTAAAATGATCTGTACATTAATGAGAAAATTTCAGTATAATTATATTGTATATAATTTTATATTCAACAAAAGGAAAAATATTTCTATGTTTCGAATAAAAGGAAGATATAATAATCTTCAATAAAAAATACAAATGTGTATTATTTTTATTTTCACCTTTCATTATTGGAATTTACAATAAATGTATTTGAGGAAATGAGAAGACAGCATTATACTTATTTCTTAAATCCAGGTATAACTATTCAAAATAATGCATACATTTTTAATTGAAAATGGCACAATGAAGTCAAACTGTTTTTAACTTTGTTGGCTTCCTCGCAACAAATAAGTATTTTGTGAATCTAGAAGCTGCGCGGTTTTCCAAGAGTTGGGTTTAATTATTAAAGTTAGTTTAAGTTTGAGAATATATTTTGCCTCTTTTCCATTTTTATTATATGTATTTCCTGAAAATGAAATCATTAAGAAGAATCCCTGACCCAACGAGACTTCAAGAAGCATTTGGAACGTCTTTCGTCAATTGGAGTAACTCAAACATTTCAAATTTCCCGCCAATTCTGAGGCTCTACGATTCTACAAAAAAAGGAAGTATTGGCTGGACAAAGAGAGAGAGAGAGTATAATCGTTTCGAAATTAAAAGTAAGACTTATCATTGGAACATAATCGGATCGTCTCTGTATCTCCCACGGTAGAAAGAGAGGTCCGATCGGCTTCAAGCATCGGAGGTTTTTTTTTTTTTTTGTAGAGGAGGTGAGAATGCATTTACGCACTGAGTGTGCGACTCGACCTAAAAACGGTAATACCCACTAAACTCACCTCCTCTTCCCGCCAACCCAAGTCCTCGGAACCACTTTCGCATTACTTCAAGGACATGGACGATGCTGCTGTCTTCGAATGGCTTAATAAAGCGAATGACAGAGTATCTGGACCGAACTAACATCGATTTTTCCAAAAAAGTTAGTTTTTTTGGCTATGACTTGCATAGCTAACTAAAAATTTGATTATATAGAAGAAATAAATTGTACGAAATAATGTATTATTACAAATTATTCTTTAAATTCTAAATACACTTGAATAATACCCATTAATAGATGTTAGTGCGATGTTGTGCGTCTGAGTAAATAATTACTTAAAAATAACGTGAAAAGTAAAAAATGACATACTTCAGGTCTGAAGTATGTCATTTTTTACGTTATTTTTAGGTGAATCAGACTCGTTAAAATTAAATTTCTATTTAGTTTCCTTCACGCGTCTTGAACGTGAAAGAAGTTTATTTAGATTGTTTATTGACAAAAATCAAAAATTTCCATACCATGTCGCTTGAATTCAATTCTATAAGGCTTTTGATATTTATCAATTATATCCAATGAATAGATTTCAAATTCGTTTTCTGAAAAGCTGTAATGTCCACTAATTTTTTTCAATCAGAACAAATTAATTTTTAAATATTTTTAAATGTATCTTTCAAATATTTTTCTTTAAATTGAAACATATTTAGGGCCATGTGACAAGTGGGTCACGTGATTGGATTCCCACCTCACCGACACTTTTTTTAATTGTCAACTTATTTTTACACGAATAGCCACATCGAGTTGAAAATTTAGGATAATAAATAAGAAGCACTACGGAAGGCGGCTCTGGTCCTAAATTGTAATAATAATCAAACAAGTTTTTTTTTGTAGCATTTTTTTTATGATTATTATAATTTAGTTCGAGAGTCGCCTTTCTTGATGCTTCTTATTTATCATCCCAAATTTCCAACTCGATGTGGCTATTCGTGTGAAAATAAGTTGACAAATAAAAAAGTGCCGGCAAGGTAGGAATCTGGTCACGTGACACACTCATCACATGGCCTTAAACCTGTTCCAATCTTTTTCTTTTAATTAAAAAAAGAGCCGTAATTGTCATTGAATTTCAATTAAAAATAGCTTATTTTATTCCTTAAACGACTCTTCACTATTCTCTAGGAAGCAGTAAGGTCATTTTTAATTACTCACTTTGCACAATTAAATTAAATTGACATAAATTTTAAATCAGGCAAAATTAGAATTTCCTGAACAATATGAAATGAAATCGTTTTTGATTGAAAATTCATTTTTTTAATTAAAACTATATGGTTGAAAATTAATGTATTTTGTTGAAAAATCTACGTTTTTGGTCGAATATTATTCTTCTTGTTTAAAAATGGTTGAAAATTTACTGATTTGGTTGAAATGTTGTTTTTTACTTTGGTCCTAAATTAATTTTTGAACTGAATATTCAACTAACAGATTTTTTTAATTCATCTTTTTTAGTTGAAAACTAATTTCTTTCTTCGAAAATTGAACTTGAAAAAAAATGTTTTTCCATTAGTTGAAAGTTTGTGTTTTTGGTAAGAAATTATTTGTTTGAAAATTCAATTTTTTGTTTCTAAATTCATGTCTGGTTGGAAATTTAGCTATTTGTTCGAAAATTCGTTTTTTTGCTGTTGAAGATTTAGGGTTTTCAGTTGAAAATACATTTCGTTTGTGAAAAATTGAACTATTTTGTTGAAAGTTAAAATTATCAATTCATTATCTGAAAATTCAACTGTTCCATTTTCAGTTGAAAATTTATTTTTTTGTTGTTGTTAAAAATTCACTTCTATAGTAGAAAATTCGATTTTTTTGTTGTTGGAAATTTACATTTTTCATTTGAAATCTCAACTATTTGGTTAAAAATTCATGTGTTTTGTTGAAAAATTGATTTCTAGTAAAAAATTGGTCTTGGTTGAAAATGAATCCTTTTTGTTTAAAAGTTGGACTATATTTTTCATTTTTTGTTAAAAATTCATCTTTGTGAGTTGGAACTTTAACTATTTGGTGTCAAGAATAGAGAAAGTTATAGAAATACGTACTTTTCTGAATTAACTGTAAACTCTTATAATTAATTTTTATAAAAAAAGAAATTTTTCATTTATCCAATTTGAATTTTCGCGGAACTTTGACTAGAACAGTCAGCGCCACCGATCTCTAGCGCCACCTAGCGACTGGGAAACTCCACTATTAGGTATTTTCACTTCATAGTCAGCTAACTTCACTTCGTTAACTGCTGAGGGGAAAACAATGGATCAAATGCATGGGATTCGCTCCATTTTTGCCCTATTTTGTTAATATCTTCGTAAAAACTAATTTTTTTTATATAAATGTATTAGAAAAATAGTTTCTATTTTTTAAGAACTATTCAATGACATAATAAAGTCGTAATAATTATTATCCATTATGAAGATATTACCAAAATAAAGTTTTGTCCCATGCATTTGATCCATTGTTTTCCCCTCAGCACTCAACGAAGTGAAGTTAGCTGATGGCTGAAGTGAAAATACCTAATAGTCATTAGCGTCCTTAAGCTCGAGCGTCCAACGGTGAGCAACGGTTTCTTTTTCGAGAAATTTTATTAAACGAATCAAACTTATATTATAAAAATCAAATGAGCCATCGAAAAAAGATGTATCGAAAAAATAAGAAGGAAAAAGAATTTAAAGTAGTAGATGAACTTGAAGCCATGAAAATTGACCAGTTAAACGATGATTGCTTGCTGCAAATTTTTCAATACCTGCCGATAGCTGACAGAATTCGAATAGAAAGAGGTTAGTTACACTTTTGTTTAATTTTCACTCATTTGGCAGTTTGTAATTTGAAAATTACTCCCATATGCCTGCAAAGGTGGATCCATGGGGTCGGTAGCCCCCCCCCCCCCCCACCTTAAGTTTTAAGACAAATAGTTAAATTTTCAAACAAGAAGATCAATTTTCTACCAAAAGGATGAATTTTCAACAAATTACATACATTTTTAACCAAAGAAACGAATTTTTTAAATAAAAAGAATAATATTTAACCAAAAACGGAACAGTTGGAATTTTATAAGAAAAATAATTTTTCATGTAAAAAAAACGAATCTTCTACGAAATAGTTGAATTTTCTATGAAACTATTGAATTTTTGAGGAAAACAGATTATTTTTCTACAAAAAACTATGACTTTTCAACAAACTACATACATTTTCAATCCAATAATTGAATTCCTAACCTAAATAAAATCAGTTTTCAACCAAAGAAGGAGGAGTTAAATTTTCACTTGACAAAATTAATTGCAAATGAAAAAAAGAATCTTCTACAAAGCAGTTAAATTTTCTGCCACATAGGGTAAGTGTGGGTATTACCGTGGATGCTCCTATTATTGCGGTGTCAGAGATAAATAATTATTTATAATGTTTTGAATGTATATAATGCTTTGAAACAATTCAGAACATTATTATGTGATATATTTTTAATTATTATCAATAAAAAACTGCAGTTACTATGTTTTTAACTAATTTGTTGCAATTTGAATCTCCTATTACTTCGTATTTGGCACACGACTTGCCTTGTAGCATGTTTTACCGCGGCTTTTCAGACGTCAACAGGCGCTATATCATAACCTCAAAACTAACCTTACTTAGTCGCCCGTGCGATAATGCCTGTCAGTATCTCAGTGTGTCTTTCATCTCAGTGATTTTTAATCCATGTTATCAAAAATATAAAACATAATTACAAGCTTTAAATCTCCTAAATTATTGGTAACTTCACTTGAAATCAAATAGCTGTATTACCAGCGCAGTAATTGGGTTACCACGGTAGTTGGCGCGCGGTAATTCATGCAGCCCGCGGTAATATCTACATGGAACATTTTTTTTAGATTCGCATTTTTCTCGTAAATATAATTTCTTTTCACGTTTTAACGACTGAATTCTATTGATTAAATACCAAATATTGCTTTACGAGTTAATGCGTAACGAATTTCCCATTCAAACACTTGTTTTTCATCTTCAAAAGTCGTCTTGATTTTTTTCCCGCTGTAATACCCACACTTACCCTAGTTGAATTTTTAACCTAACTGTTGAATTTCCAACCCAAAAAGATAAATTTTCTATACCAAAGGGTTGAATTTTCAAACCGGAAATATGAAGGTTCAACGAAAAAGTTCATTTTTATCTCAAAAATGGGTCGCTTCAACGATGTGGTTCAATTTTTAATCAAAGAGATGAATTTTCTGCTGAAATTATGAATCTTCAACCAAAAAAGGAATTTTTAAGTAAATACATCAACTTTCAACGAGGAAGTTGAATTTTCAACCCAAAAATATAGATTTTAAAACAAATAATGGAATTTTTAACTGAAATTATGAATCTTCAACCAAAAAAATTAATTTTCAATAAAGCAGTTCAACTTTCAATCAAGGATTACAATTTATAACCCAAAAGACTACGCGAGTGATGTAAAACCCCAAATATGCACGTGCTTACAGGTTTTTTTTTTATGAATGTCACACTATAATTGAAAAAAAATATGAAGTCGAATTTATCACTTTATTATGTTGAATCTGAAATGTTCTGTTAAATCAGGAGATGAACCCCCAACCCCTCTTTCACATACATTCGTTGAAGAAATTTCGCAATCGCCCTCTCCGAAAAATTTTAGGGCGCGAGCGGATTGTGCGGCTGTTTATCTTTAACATTTGCTCGTTATGAAATTATTAATAATATTTGAATGAAGCGAATATTTTACGATAGGGATGTATTATTGTGCACACTCGTACTATATTTTGCAGATTTCATTATTTTTGAGTGCCTTCTAATAAGCAAAAAAATTGAATATTTAATTTATTTGAGGTTACGTTTAGCAGCTCCGATCATAGTGGTGAAACTACCATCGTCGTATGAACAGGTCTAGAATCTCTGATGGTGGGGGCATTGGAAGCGAAACTAACCTATAAATGGGTTGTTTTGTAATCATTTTTTATTAACACGGGCGTTAGAATTATAAATAAAAATAAAAATGGCTGTTTGTTATTAAAATGACCGCCCAAAAATAAAGATTTACTTTTTCAAATAAAGCTTACATATTCAATTAATTATTATCAATGAAAAAAATATGACGAAATCAGTCAATTAGCTGTATTATAAATTTTTATTAGACCTGGTCACGAAGAAAATCGTATCCTCATGTTGAAAAGTAATGCATAAGATCAAAACAACGATATAATTTTCTGCTATATTTGATATAATATAATGTTCGCTACAACATTTGTAGAAAATTTAGAAATTTTTTTTTGGTTAAATAAAAAATGATAATGATTGAAAATTCCACGACATCGAAACATATATTTCAATTTGTTCTAAAATTATATTTAAATTTTCACAATTTTCTTCTTTCAATTAATAAGTGATCCCCTTTACACGAAATAAATCTTATCCTTAGAATATACTGCAGTTTCATAAGCGTATATATATTAGGGTGGTTTAAAATTTTTTTTTTTTTCATCTTGAGCATTATTTTATCAAGTCTCCAAGGTTTTATTCAATTTTTACCACTTTGGGATATTTTAAGGGTAGTGCCTTTATTACTTCCAAACATTTTTTAATTCTCCAAAAATTAGGAAAATTTCTTCATTAAATAATATAAAATGAAATGATAATTTGTTTGAAGTTTCATTGTCACATTTTCTATTAATTGGTGAGAAAAATTTTCCTACTTTTTTGAGATTTAACAAAAAATATTGGTCCGAGAGCACGGAATGCCGTGTCGATGATGCGCTCGTATGTAAACGATGTGATGTAAACAAACCCCACCACTGGAGATTCTTGACCTGTTTATAGGACCGTGCTCCCATGTATCTTTTTGAAGACTTATGTTTTTCATTCCGGGAGTACCGATAGATGGCGCTGATAGTTAGTGCAACAAAGTGCGCATGTGTAACTTGAAATGCGCATGTGCACCTTATATTGAGGAAGCAGTGCTTGGAAACAATCCCTGCCAGGTATTTGTAGGTCTACTCATTTTTATTCATTTTGTAGTAGGGTAAGGAGGGGCAGCGTCAACCAGTTAACAGTCAATGATTTTTTTAAAGTTAATAAGATGTGGAACTGATCCACTTTTTTCATTTCGAGTCCTACATTATTTTATATCATATTTCTATAAGTATTAATTACATTAGTGAAACAATGATTCAATAATTCAATTATTTCCAACAAGCTGTATTTCGTCGGCTTTGCGCCACACCCTAGGGCAAAGTCAACCGCAGCTTTTTATGAAAATCAAAACACCTGAAGATGGCAAAACATGATGGTTCGCTTCTGTGGTATTTTATATACTGGAGAAATTACCTTAAAACATTTCCAGCAAGAAGAATAAGTTATTTTTAATAAAAATAGTGATAGCTGTGATATAACCTCTTATGCGTTGACATTGCAGTAGAGACGGACTACGCGCAAAGGTTTCTACCATACCAATACAAAACACCCGCTCTATCGACCGGATTTAAAATAATAATATTTAATAGTTTCTTGCATGTAGCCCAGAAGATAAGTGGCTGTTCTACATTATCAATCACTTATCGACAAAACTTATGATACGTTTATAAACTAAGCACGCGTAACATATTATTTTCGTCGGGCTTGCCCCACTGGTAAGGCCTCAATTATTTAAGATTTTTAATATATTTTAAACCTAAATTACGTTCAATTATTATAATGGAATAATGTGATATTGTTTCATCTGTCAAATTATCAAATTTTCATACTGTAAGTATTGCCATTAATGTTGAAAGCTTTATATTTCTGCCAGCAAATCTTCCATTCTTTCGTTGTCAAAACTGTTTTCTGCATCATTTTTCTTTTACATCGTCAATTTTCAAGATTTTAGTACGTAACACTATCTCTATGATATAATAGATTTCTTTAATGCAAAGTAATATTAGAATTTGTTAAAGAATAGCGATGTTATAAGCAAAGTCGCCTTTGCCCCACCGGTTGGCGCTGCCCCTCCTTACCCTATCCGGGGAATCGCGGGGTGGCGCTGATGCTGAACTTGAGTCTTCAAAACGATACGTGAATGTGCCACCACTATGGCTCCGCTCGGTTTTGACAGGGTTCAGAATTTTATTGTTTTCACAACCTAATCAAGGATTCAAAAACGGAGGACAGAAACGGCATTCTTAGGGATTGAAAATTCTTAATACTTTTCAATGCAAGCCTTTTTAGGAGCGAGTTGCGTACAAAAGTATCGGTAGACGCCTGCCGAGGGCGCCACGTCAAAGACAACACAAACAAACCTCTTGTCCATTCCATTCTTTCGAAAATAAGACGACACGCTAAATTTGCGACCTTCACGATCGAAGGTGGAGACTGAAGTTAGCTTCAAGATAAGTCTCGAATCTCGAAGCCCGCGCGTACTAACACATGTTGGCTTCCCACAGGAGAAATGCTGCCATTGGTCAAAATTGAATCGCGCGTCAGTTTACAGCCGATGGTAGAATTTCTTCAGCGCCATTTGCACTCATCTGTCACTTTCTGTCCTAGGGTAGAAAGCACGTCTTTCGACCCGCTCCACAGGCATCGAAAGTCGAATTTTCGATAGAGGTGTAATGGAAATATCTATTTGCATCACCTACCTTAAAATTTAATTGTACTTCCTATGTTTATAAATGATACGCAATATAACGCATTATAGTCAATGCTGTGAGTGATGTTGGTGCATGCGCACATTAAAATATAGTTACTTTGCACATCAGTAGCATACATTCGCGTTAATAAGGATTATCATTTTGCTTTTCAGTTTCCAAAAGATGGCGTGACCTAAGCCAAAAGTCTTGGAATACATTTAAATCCCTCGATTTGCGCTTTAAAACTTGGGGATTAGAAGGTGCGATAGATCACAAAATTTACGAAAAAGTTGCAAGACTGTCTGGAAGATACCTAACTAAAATTACTACAGACGTGAAAAAATTTAGTGAAATTGGCCATTTTCTGTGCAATATCCAAGAACTGCACTTGACTGATTACTGTGTTAATGAATATAATTTCGATATAAACGACTGTCAATGTTCATACGATAATTGGCAAGTAATTATTTCGTGGTTTTTATCTCACGGAGATAAAATAACAAATTTTCAACTGCGCATGGAACATACGCACTTCAAAGAAAGAGATTTCGTCCGATTCTTGAGGAAAATGAAAAGACTTAAATCTTTTGCTCTACGTAACTGCGAAAATCTATTAGACTGGTCAGGTACTTTTCTACTTGAGTTACCATTTGATTCGATGGAAAAAATTATTTTGTATTCTCGTGATTATGTATTGTTTGACTACAATTTAGTGTTATTGATGAGTAGCTTTTCACGATTTGTGATCCTCTATACGAAAACTGTATTATGTAATGTAGCGAAGAAAAATTGGATTGTTGCAGATGATACAAAAATGTACAAAACTCCAAACTATTTGCCTCGGCATGTTCCCTGAAGAACCAGTGGATTCCATATTTGAAGCCGTACTTTCACAGGCTTCAACTTTAAAATATTTTCAACTCGAATCGGCAGTGGAAAGTCATAGCATCCCATCTAAATTGTCAAATGTGCTCTCATTAAGAAATCTGGAGAAATTAGATCTTGGATATTGCTTCTTTATTACCGACCCATTTCTAGAAGCTCTTGTCATGCATTGTAAGAAACTGGACTACTTGGACATAGGTAGTAAGTAAATCGATACCTATTTTCACAGGGACCACTGTCCACTATTCACAATTTTTCTTGAAATCCCCGATAATTTCTATATTTGAGAATTATGTTCATTTTTCCCTGAGGGAAAACATCTCTTAAAGATGAGGCGATTTTGAATGAAAAAAACAGGTCAAGTCAAGCAACCGAGACGAATTTTCAACAAAACTATTGACTTTTAATCCAAACAGGATACTTTTTAATAAAATTATTCAAGGATTATTTAAAGACTGATCCCTGTTTTTACTATATTCAACTTTTTATAATAATGCTATATATATTGATTTTAAAAAAAATTGTTATTTTCAGATTGCGTAGAAGTAACGGATAAAGGAATTTCGAGTTTAGGTAACTTGGAGAAATTAACTTTTTTGAGCATAGAGTCATTGCCGAAATTAATAAACCCACCGCTGGAAAAATTGAAAAATTTGCTAGTATTAGGGTCACGTCATATTGAAAGTATTCAGGAAGAGTGTTTTTGCTCTTTTTTGAAAAAAGCACATCAGCTGCGAGCACTTGATGTCACAAGCTGTACATTAATTACTAACAAACTTTTAAATGTTGCAATTCGGGTTACCAAGAAGCGAAATTCTAATAACGCTCTTGAATTGTTTGTCAGAGGAACTGGGGCAAATATGAGCTTAATTAATAAAATTCCGGGCTTATTGAATATAAATCAAAGTCCAGATTACAATTATGAGGACTATGGTGTTTTCGGTCCACTTCATTGTACATGAAAACTAAAATGATCTGTACATCAATGAGAAAATTTCAGTATAATTATATTGTATATAATTTTATATTCAACAAAAGGAAAAATGTTTCTATGTTTCGAATAAAAGAAAGATATATTAATCTTTATTTAAAAAAATACAAATGTGTATTATTTTTATTTGTATCTTTCATTATTGGAATTTACAATAAATATATTTGAAGAAATGAGAAGACAGCATTATACTTCTTTTTTAAATTCAGGTGTAACTATTCAAAATAATGCATACATTTTTAATTGAAAATAGTACAATGAAGTCATAAACTGTTTTTAACTTTGTTGGTTTCCTCGCAACGAATGAGTATTTTGTGAATCTAGAAGCTGTGCGGTTTTCCAAGACTTGGGTTTAATTATTAAATTTAGTTTAAGTTTGAGAATATATTTTGCCTCTTTTCCATTTTTATTATATGTATTTCCTGAAAATGAGATCATTGGGAAGAATCCCAGACCTAACGAGACTTCAAGAAGCATTTGGAACGTCTTTTGTCAATTGGAGTAACTCAACCATTTCAAATTTCCCGCCAATTCTGAGGCTCTACGATTCGACAAAAAAAAAGAAGTATTAGAGAGAGAGAGAGAGAGAGTATGATCGTTTCGAAATGAAAAGTAAGACTTATCATTGGAGCATAATCGAATCGTCTCTGTCTATCACTCACGGTAGAAAGAGAGGTCCGATCGGCTTCAAGCATCGGAGTCCCACTCTGCCCTCCAAATGAAAATAGCCGTAACTGCAATTTATATCAAAATTGAGTTAAGATCGTCAGTATACTTATGAAACTTCCCTTAATTTATATGCAAAAGGATACATTGAAATTCGGACGGGAAAGTATTTAATTTTTAGGAAATTGTTAACCCGTATCTGCAAAAAGTATGGCTGCTCCAAATTAAATTTAAATAAGACTCGTTGAAATCGAATTTCTATTTATTCTCCTTCACGCGTCTTGAACGTGAAAGATGTTTATTTAGATTGTTTATTGACAAAAATGAAAAATGTCCATGCCATGGTACCGATAATGGTCGTGAATTCCGGTTGTGGGCACTCAAATGTAACCGGTTGTGGGCACATTTTTTTCATTTAAAGCGTCTGTTAGACTTGAAAACTGCCAGATGTCATCATTCATGCTGACATAACATATTCCATTAACGTTTCAACGTATTTTAGTTATTATTTTAGTTTACTTATTTCAGCCATGACAACCCCGAAGATGTCAACTAACAAACTAAAATACTTTTTTTCATATTTCTACCACTAAAGGCCTTTCAAAGTAATAAACCTTAAAATTCTTTGGAATCAGGTACGTTTTCCTTTAACTATCTCTAATTTAAGCGAATTTTCTAATGGTGCCCACAACCGCTTACGATTTTTTTTTGCCAAAAATGACGATTTCACAAAATTGGTCGTAAAATTTTTCTAGTTGACGGAATCAATGTACTCATTCCAGCAAAAAGTTAGCTTAGGCCTCTAGCTTTCCAATGAGATCCATATCTCCGTATAATATTGTCTCAAACGAAAATTATGGGTCAAAAACAAAACAGTGCCTACAACTGGAGACTCCCCTATAGAATTCTCCTCAAAACCGAAAAATTGAGTATTCGTTTGAACTTTTGCGTGATTTTAAGAACTTCATTAATTTCATAAAAATATGTGCGTTATTTCGGAAGATAATCATGAACGTTAAGGTATGTATATAATTCAAATCATTAATTATTGCCGAGAAATGGAGTATTCTGGTAGCATTACTTAAAAACATGTATACGTTTTTTTTATATTTACCACTTTGAAACCCGTACTGTTCAATTTTTGAGGATTTTCTCTATAAAAACTGAAAAAAATAAGCAAAATTGTTGAATTAGGAACGAAGATATGAGCTGTTAAAATTTGCCAGATGAACCTAACCCAGTGTGTATACCTCGCTATAAAACAACAGTGTGCATACCAATGGCTAAGAATGACAATAATATTACTGAGAATGTCATTTCAAACCAAAAACCTTTTCGACGAGGAAATTTTAAAACTTAAAAAAAATATTTAAACAATGTTTTTTGTAATCGAACTTTTTCCTACCATCGCTTCTTACCAATTTTGAAAAAATGATTCAATTTTAGTAATTGATGGCTTATTGTTTTGGGAAAATAATTTTCTACAACTCTACTGTATCCCATTTTTGAAGTAAATTTTTCTATAACTGGAATCGCTAAAACAATTTCTGTTAAGAAAAAATGTTGTAAACAAATAATTATGCTGAAAGTTTATTTACCTATTTTGATAAATTTTTTCCCGTAACAATTTTTTGCAATGAATTCGAAAATGAATTCGAAAAGACAAATTTCTGAAAATTATTGATTTTTTCCATATAAGAAAATCATTTCAATGAGATTTTTGTTTTGGGGATATTCAGAAAATAAAACATTTTTTCTATTGAAACAAAAAAATTATAATTTAAACATTTACAGTTTATCAGGAAGCCTTCTCTATTTTAGAAAAAAATTTTGTAACTACTTACTTTGACGGTCAATGAAATTTTGGACCAAGAAAACTCACCTGTAACAAAAAGAAAAAATGAAAATTTGTAAGAAGCTTCACCCCCTACTAGGTGAGCGGCGCTCTCAGGAGGGGGGTTTTCGCTAATGAGGGTTCTCCGGGAATCTTCGAGCTGTCTCTCCAGTCTGGGGCTGGAGGATAAGTCTCGGTGATTGCCGGTCGATCCCTGGCGTGAATGGGTGCGGCGGAAGGCCATACTGAGATCGATGTATTTGTTTTTTGTTTGTTTTCCCTCTTTTTGTTCTTTCTCTTTATTCGATTTACTTATATATAAATATGTATAGCTCGAGAGGAGAAGGGAGAAATTAATCCATATAGTTATTTGTATACAAAAGGTTTTCACGTATATTATTAAACAATAGGAGGTACTCGGGCACACATGCCATTACAAAATAATCGTGACTAATTAGTCCTACGCTAACAGTCTTATGTTACAGTCATTTGATCAATGCTTGCATCTACACTTTGGTCATCTATAAAGTTGCCGCTACGGGCGTTGAGAAGTTATTATAATCACAATTATGCTAAATTACAAGACATGGCTAGATTTCGCGAAGGAAAGAGTCGATTTCCGCTAGAGTCGCTGACGCCGAGGGACTCTCATCCGGCGGACCGCCACTCGCAGGTGGCGTAGTCTTGGTTAATACGGCAACAGGCAAGTTGTCTAACGATGTTGGATCCACCTGGTTCTCTCGGATCGTAAGTTCCTGCAGGTGACGCGCTAGCGCGTCGCGTTCGCACTCGGATAAGAACGCGAACGTTTCGGTACAAAGGGCTTCACAGTGCCCAAAATCCGGTGAGTAGGCTTTTCGAGCCGTTTGTGCCTGTTGGCGCAAGATAAGCCTTTCGGGCGATAATTCAGGCGTGTCCGCAGCCTGCGGGGCGTGTGCTGACCGGGGCTGGGCTATACTTGCCCAGTACTGAGCCGCGACGTTTGCTTCTTTCATCAGGCGTTCTGCTAACCCGTTCTCGATTTTTCTCTCCGCCAAAAGATGCTTTATCTTTCTGATTCGGCCGCGGCGCATCCGCGCGACTTCGCTACGAGCTCCCACTAAAAAAAAAAGAGAGGACGGAAACCGAAACGATTTAATAAAAGAAATAAAAAAAAACACGTAGATCATTATGAAGGCGGATTTCGACCGATTCCCGTTAGCCAACGCGTCGGGCCATTCTGTAGGGAGAATCAATACTGTGGTAGAGATAAAAATAAAATAAAATCTGAGGCGATACTCACTTTCCAAAAATCGCGTTAAAAAAAAAAGGTGTATGTATATGCCCAGAGCGGACAGATAACGCTAGGCAGCAGCGGAAGCGCGAATGGCTTACCCAGTGAATCTGGATTATGCCGGTCTTTTGCAGCTATATGCGAAGGTTCCTGTTCTTTCCAGTCGAGCTGGAAGATTGAGCGCTCCAGAGGTCTGGAGGATATCTCGCCAGACAAGCTGGCGCACCAAGTGCTTGACGCAGGCCGCGCGTGTCCTTATATCCTCTTCTCCCTACCTTCAATTGCCGGGCGGGCCCCGGTGGGGTTCAGCGGTGCCCGTGATTGGCGGCGCTTGCCCACGTGGTTCGTACCTCTGGTCGGAGTGGGGCTCGCTGAACGCGTTGAGTGTTGCCTGGCGCTATTCTCGCGCGCTAGGCCTGTCTTATTCTATATATGCGACTGCATTATTGTTACTATCTTATATAAGGAGAATAAAGTTATTGCTAATACCTTACGGGCTAAGTGGCACGTTACAAATTGATGTAACATTAAAATTAGCCGCGAATTCAATCTTGGGTATTTCTACCTTTTATTGTAAAAATAAATTTTCAACAAAGTAGTTTAATTTTCAACAAAAATTATGAATCTTTAACTGGAAAAGTTGAATTTTCAGTTAAAAAATCATGTTGAAACCAAAAAGCAACGACTTTTCAACAAAAAATTTTAATTTTCGACCAAGGGGGTGAACTTTTAACTAAAATAAAGAATCTTCAAAAAAATTTTTTTAATAAAACTGTTGAATTCTCCGCAAAGTAGATTAACTTTTAACCAAATGGGATGAATTCTCAGCAAAAATGTAATAGTTTATACTTCAACCAAAAATGATATTTGTCAACAAGAGTGATTGATTTTCAACAATGTCAAATAATTTCCAATCAAATACTTGAATTTTCAACCAAAAATATTGATTTTTTATCAAGAAGAATAATTTTCTACCGGAAATGCCGATTTTTCATACAAAAAGACAAATTTTTATGAAAATACATAAATTTAGAAAAACAAAAAGTAATTTAATTTTATCACAAAAAGACGAGTTTTGAAAAACAAATTGAATTTTCAAAGAAAAAATGGTTTGCAAAAACTAGTTAAATATTCTACGAAGCAGATTAATTTTTAATCAAATAATTATATTTTCAAGTGAAAGTGTGAGTTTTCAACCGAGAAGATTAATTTTCAACGAAATAGTTCAATTTTTAACTAAAATTATAAATCCTCAACTGAAGAAGTTGAATTTTCATTTGAAAAATCAAGTTTCAGCCAAGAATAAAAAACATTTACTTAAGATTCATAGAAAAATTGAAAATAATTTTTCATTTTGAAAAATTATTTTCAAGAGAATATTTAAAAACATCTAGAAAGATTGATAAAATTGTCAAAAATGAATGGGGAAGATTTCAAGAAAAATCTTTTCATTCGGCAGGATTTTAAAACAATTTCATGAACAATTTGAATCATTTTAAAAGATGTTTAGAAGTTCTGAAAAAATGACAAAAATAATGTAAAATGTGAAAAAATGTAAAACAACATGCAGATTTTTCAAGATTTTGAAATAAAATTTTTAAGATTTTTAAACTATTTAAAATAAAAATAATTAACCTTTTAATTTGAGAAGTGTTCAGCTTATAAAAGAATGTAACAGTTGAATTTTTAATATTTCTAGCTTAAAATTGCTTAAAATGATATAATTTTAAAAATGTTTGAATTCAATGATTGATTCTTGAATTTATATTTTTGGAACTGAATCTGTATCTTTGAATTCTGCAATTCATAAAAAATTAAATTTTTAATTCGTTTGCTTAACTGTATTTAATTTAAAATTATTCAGTTGAAAAATTTTAGTAGCTTCCATTTTATACGCGTAAATTATTAACGATTTCAATACAAAATATTTTAATAAAAAATTCTTAAACTTCAATTTTAAAAGTTTGAAATTCAAGAGCTCGACACCAAAACCAAAATTAATTTTTATTTTCAGTTTTTTTTTTGCTCTTATCATACAATTTACGAAAACACATTCCAATCTCTAATCCATCTGAAGGTTCTACCGGTAAGAAATCTTGCAAATAAGGTCAATTTTGAAATATGAGCAAATTCAACTGTTTTTTCAAAATTTGTCTTTTTGGGTTAAAAATTGAACTATTTTCGTATAATATCAACCTTTTATTTACCATTCATATTTTGTTGCTGATAAGTCTAC
>CAKNXH010063415.1:0-13886 GCA_932178445.1 Andricus quercusramuli
GAAGAGGGTACAGTTTCCTCGTAAACGATGAAGATGTTGAGGAATAAGAGGCGGTAAGCCGTAACTGTCGAAGTATATTCCTCTGCCTGAGCTGTCGACGAAGATGGCGACCCAATGCGAACCAGGGTTTGTGTGGTCATCTGTGTTGATAACGATAGCAGCAGGTCGTGTCCAAGTTTTCGGTATTTGATCAGCCGGGTGTACACCGATTGTGTGGGCCCCCGTCGGTTGAAGCACTTGCAGAATTTGTAGGCTGTTCATTGTCCGTCCATACGTCTTCGTATGCGTGTGATGGTGAACTGGATGCAAGTATAGGAGACACTGGTTTTTTAACTTCTCCGTTGATAGCAGTCCTCGTCCTCGATGAGTTATTGAGCAGCAATGGTTTTTTTTGAGATGATCTGGTGACTTTCTTGGTGTTGTTTAATAATCGTACTTGCTCTTGTCGTTGTTTGCCAAGGCACCGTTTGATTCTCATGGCATTATTGAGAGCACATGAGTAATCCTCCTCCTTTTTGATTCCATGATGAAAACAATATTCTCGTTTGTCTGGTAGTTGTTTGAATGTAGAACATGTCAGTTCTTCCAGGTTAATAATTTGCCTACTAATTATTTTTTGTAGTAGTTTCGCTTTTTCACGCCCACGTGTGTAAATTGTTGCTGCAGATTTAGCTACATCTCGGAGACTAGAGTAGAGAAACTTCATGGAAATGTCTCCTTCGAACCACTCGATCCCATGATAGAATCTTGAAAGCCAATTGTTTTGTTGTTTTACACAGGTAGAAAGTTCGCAAAAGGGATGGGGTGGCGCTGCTATCCAGTGAGCGATAAACTTGTGATCCAGTGTAACGATGGCCACCTCCTTTGGTAAAAAATTGTCATCAAGATCCCGGAAACCTTGAATTTCGATTACATAGTCAACCATATTGCAGATTTCATAACGAGGACTAGGCTTGCGACGAAAAACTATATAAGTAGAACGATGTAAGACGATGCAAGTGTTCTTTACCAGTACTGGGTTACGTCTGAAGACTGCTGGCTTATATAGGTTGTAGATATACCAGCTTTCCCCTTCCACACGAAAAATTCGTTGGCAGGTGTGTGTTTGAGGGTGTGCATTTTTCAAGTTTTGATCTGTTTAAACAAGCTCAGACGTGCGTCTTTTGTATAGATGGGGACCGTTGACAGGTGTGGACGTGGTCGTGTAGGGTCATGTATTGACGTTCTTAAACCGGATGAGAGACACGTCTTTTGTTACAAAACTGGATTCCATACATGTTCGAACTGGTCGAATCCTTTGCTACGCCAAATCAATTGCTATAGTCTGCAATAACTTGCCTTGCACCGTCAATTTCCAAGACATTGTCGTACTCGGCGTAAACTAGACAATTGATAGTGTGTGCAAGTGCTTCCTCGAGACGAACCTCAATTCTCAAAGAGCCATGCTTCACAAGATTCCAATGTGAGTAGCAGTGTGCTGACAAATCTGGTGTAAGATCAAATGCAAAAAGGCAGGATCCGTGTGCATAATCATCACGATCTATATTATTTCCTTCATTGAGGAAATGAATACCACATCCTGTGAACAGTGAGTGGTATGCCTCAACGTAGAGGTTATTTTTGGTAAAATCTGGTTGAATAGGTTTTGATGGGATCTGCATGCCATCCACATATAGTGAAAAGTGATTTATTTTATAATTTTGAAAATTGAACGGTTTTTTCGCGGCATTTCCGTTGTATGCAGTATTGTCGACAAATCCAATGATTATTCTTTTGGGTAGTTGTCCAAGCACGACATTATCAAGAGTCTCGCTCTGTATACTAGCATGAATGGTAAGTGCTTTCACTTCTACCCTAGTAATGGGATATTTGGCTGTCCCTTGTGATAGTGCTTTTGCGTGAGCAAGTAAAATACCAGGACTAATTTTTGCTCTACGAACTAAAAGAGTGGCTTCTTCAATATGGATGGATGCCTGACCTGTAGGATCCATGAGACAGAAAGCATCTTTAGAACGTACGAGGCGAAGACGAAGCTCTACACCGTTCAACAGAAATTTATCCTGATTAAAAACATCACAGCGTATATGACCAATCAAGTCAATTTTTTTCCAGCACCAAAATATGCGCGACGAAGCTTGAGCCCCTTATTTTCCTCAGCAATACCTTCCATCTGCCCGGGGCTATCATTTACCCACAAGGACGCTGTAAGATGACTTGATTTCGCAGCTGGTCCATAGTTGAGTAATGTTTCAATGAGTAATATATTATTAACAGGAGCTATTTGAGCAATAGAAGATGCATTTTACTTGGTTTTTTCTGGTGCATGTAATGCAATCTTGAGATTCAGCATAGTATGTGGTAAATCAATGTACTCATCTCCGTTGCCCGGAACGACAAATTCTATGGGTGAATCGTCAGTAAGTGATGAAATAGGTTTGTAGTGAACCCACTGAGGATCTTCTATTGACGTTTGAGTTGGTGGTAGAGAAAATAGATCAAGCTCTGATTTCAAGCATTCACACGGGTGCGTGTGTAAGAAAGACATTTTTCGTAAATTATTATTTATTTCCGAAAATGTCTAGAATGCTCTTTTTCTTTGATTTTGTACGTCTTTTTACTGTTGTTCTACGCTTAATCTTCTTTCCTTTGGTCTTCTTCTTCTTCTTCTGCTTCCTTTTGCCTTTTGACAATCTCCTTACTTTCTTTGTCCTCCTCTTCTTCCTCTTTCTTGAGTTGATGTCAACTTTACCGAAGATACGCGATGCACCG
Source organism: Andricus quercusramuli (assembly GCA_932178445.1). Taxonomy (NCBI): domain Eukaryota; kingdom Metazoa; phylum Arthropoda; class Insecta; order Hymenoptera; family Cynipidae; genus Andricus; species Andricus quercusramuli. The sequence continues at coordinate 2,770 of CAKNXH010063415.1, forward strand.
AGTTCACCGATTGACTGAAGTCTTTGCCTCTTGAGCAGCGATTTATACCCTGAACCTCTCATAAGGTTTTGTACCTTCTCCATAACACGTTCCTTTAAATTCTGTCCAGATTCTCCAATACGTGTTTTCACGGCACTTTTCAGTGGAATATTGTGTTCCAAGTCGTCAATGACATTAATACCCGTGCGTAGCGCTTCTTTACCGACTACGCGTGCACCACGAGTCAAAAACGGCAGAACACGACGAAAGAGTCCACCGAGAAAGCTGCCAATTCCGTGTCCTCTTTGGTAGGGAGATCCAATATAAATTTGTGAAAGTCTTCCTCCACCAACTTGATTCGTGTAATAATTGTCATATAGAGTCATTTTTTGTTTGATGAAAAATACATCGCAGCTAGTCTATTCGTTTAAAATGAAGTGTCACTGTCAGCGATCCAATTTCAAATGGTATCGGAAGTCCAAGATGGTCCCTTATATCTATTTCGATGGTCCGAAAGCCTGTATGTAGTAGAGGTATGTAATGAGGTGCTGAAAAACCCGACACCTGTGTGGAGCCAAATATATATTTTCTCGAATCAACAGACACAACTCTTAAAAGTGGTGATTTTACATCTCCAACTAAACGTGGTTCACAAATATTGCAATAGACAAAGAGCTTTTCAGGTAGTCCATTTGTAAGACTCGCTGGTTGGCAAGCCATGTAAGAATCTGTCGGTAACAGAGTTTCAGGTGTGAAGCCTAGAATGCGCGAGATTTTCTCGCTGATTACAAGAAAATGGCTACCAACTCGTTTACAGTCATCGTTACAAATTTTTTCCACTGTTACGTACTTATTGTTTAGCTCGTCATGTTTTAAGCGGACGTGTTCGCTGACTTCTGGTGTACTATTAATTGCTCGCACTAATTCATTCACAGACTCATAGACACCTGACGGAAAAAATGCTACTATTGGTTTTAACCACGTACCAGTGAGAATTTCTGGTCTTTTTGTCTCAGTTTTATAACAATTTTTAGGTAGCCCACCTTGAAGATAATATGTTCTCGGTAATTTAAATATTTCCACGATATCTTTACCATTCAGCTGTTCCTCACTTTGTTTATCAAAGAAATCATACTTTTGCTCGGGAAATTCTGGATCTGGATCGTCGTTGAACATGAGAACAAGCCGATTTTCTAATACACTTTCCCAGGGTCGTACATGAAGAAATGAACGTGGAAATTGAATCTCTGTAAGAGCAACTGCCCAATGCCCTTGTAAACGAATTTCTTGAGGCAGTTGTGTTGTGAAATGTGTGATTGTATTGTTGGGATAATATTTCATAATACTATCACTAGGTAGAATGAGATTAAACTGATCTTCATTCATCTCAGATGTTTTATTTCAGAAGCTGGTACCCAAGAATTGAATTTATCAGGATATCCAGCCCACTTGACCGAAACTTGTTTTTTAGAACCTTTCCCACGTGTTTGAATTACTTTTTCGACAATAAACTCGTCCTTGTGCACATTTTTGTCCTTGACATCTGCTAATTCTTGTTCATAAAAAAGTCCATCAATGACTTCACCAGCCAAATCCTCCAACTCGTACACAACAGGTGAATATGTCCTCCACGTTATAACTTATTTAATAACAAACAATTCCTCACTCTATCCCGATTCATATCCTTTCTCGAATGTGCCACGCGCACGACTGATGCGTACAACAGCACCAACCTTATATTTAGGGTTTTTCTTTTTATCGTTGTTGAAATAACGTCGTTGTAAATTTTTTCGTGCAATGGATGCATTCTCTAGGGTAACATCAGATGGCGGAATACCAATACTAGAATGACGTGTATTATTGTATGCTCTTTGAGAGTGCGATTAAAACGCTCGACAACTGCGGCTTTGACAGTAGGATCGCGTGCAACTCTAAACTTTATTTCATGATCTTGAAGAAATTTCTGAAAGCTCACGCCGACAAATTCTTTTCCTTTGTCAGTTTGCAGACAAATCGGTATACGATTATTACTCTTCTGCAGAATACGAGTAAATGCATTTTTTGCCTCTGTTGTAGACTTGTTTTCAAGTGGTTCGACCCAAGCATGTTTGCTAAACACATCGATTACAACTAAAATGTATGAATAATTATCATTGTATGTTTTTAAAGATTGTAAGTCCACCAAATCTGCCTCCCACAAGTCATCTACGTTATCAATATTATAGTGTGCTCTTCTGAAACGTTTTCTGACTGGCCGATGAAGATTAAAACTATCTTGGCTTTTTAACCAATTCAAAACCTCTTTACGCGATAACTTGTTTTTCGTAGCACGCACAAGTTTTTCGATGCCTCCACATGACGCCTGATGTTGTGGGTCATAGTATAAATCCTACAATATTTTCATTTTTGTAGACGTAAAGATATCCAAGATTTTTTTCCAGGCGATTTATTATTTTGTAATGTAGCGTTACCAGCACAGTTTTCTTCCCGCTGTTCGCCGTAGTCGTCGTCGTCTTCGTTCTTGGTTGAAAGCGCAGATTTATAAAGATTTGAAGATTCGCCTTGTGATTTATTATTTGTATTGTTTCGTTTAAGTGGAGTTGACGTTTTATTTGGCGAAATGTTCAAAAGTCGTGTAATCTTCCAATATTGACTATTTCCCACGAGCTCTCGTGGTATGGATATTTCACGAAGGAAATTAGCAAACTGCAACCTTCCAGGAATGACAACTCTGTTTCTATGTCGAGATACGTCATTTATAAGGTCGATAATACTTGAATTTTCCACCCGACGTCCATCAATAAAGACTGTACCTTTTCTATCCCAATATATTCTATCTTTTACATCCGATTTTTGTAACTCTTCTGTTAATAATTCTGCCTTATTTTTGTATGTTTTTGGAACCGACGAAACAATATCCCCAGTATTAACGGTTGTATCATTCACCATATAATTCGTCTCCTCCTCCGTACCATTTGTCTTATCACTGGGTACTTGCTTGTTTGTTGGCGTTGATTTCCGCGATTCCTCAGTATAGGAAAGAAATTTTTGCAGAGCTTGTTGGTACATTTTCCATTTTTCACGATCGTCTTTCACCGACTGTGAGTTTAAAATTTGACTCATTTCCAGATCCAACCTACTAAGAGCATTACCAGGAGTTTGGGTGGTTGGTAGAGAAAAATTTATATTTTGTACATCATTTTGCTGTTGTTGTTGTTGTGGCGAAAAATGTTGATCGATTGAGGTATGTTGTTGGAGTTGTGACAGGCGATCACTAGGCACGAGTACCATTTTTCGGGCATGCTCCATGTGGTTGATTACGAGGATCTTGATGAGAAAAGATTTGAAAGAAGTGTACCGATAATGGGTGCTATCACAAGTGGTAAAAAGCCGTTCTAAAGCGACAATTATCAAGAGTTGATTGCTTTAAATCAACGAGACGATAGCCATGTGGTTGTGAAGTGGCATCGCGGTAGGCTTCTAGGACAAATCGTGGATTTTCAGGAAATACTTGTCGTGCCATATGTTGAATTTGTGCACGATCACGGGGATTTTTAAAAACAACAATATAATTTGCGTTTAACGATATATCGCGTTGACCGTGGCCCTGATGAAACAGATTCTGCGAAATAAAAATTACACTCAAGTTTTTATGATGGCTACCCTTGGTAAAAAGATCGACTATTGTATTATTTGAAGATTCACGCATCAAATCGTCAATAATTATTAATTTCACCCGATTATCATTGGAATAATCTGATGACTGAGGCAAACCTTCACAAAATTCAATATTTTTTCCATGTTCGACATAAGATGGTTGCCATTCGGAATAATAGAAAATTATTTGCTCGAAAACTGCATCACACATTTGACCAATGTGACGAATAAATTTTTTTACAAAGAATGTCTTGCCACATCCTGTAGGACCGCAAATCATCAATGTGAAAGGATGTTTCCATCTTGTATCCATTTTACAAATAAAATGATGAATCAAAGGATCACCTTCTTTTATACATTTTTCCCACCTCCCATGCGCATATACACAGACACACACACAGTCTAATATTGTAAAAAACTTTAGAACGAGGTTAGCTAAAAAAACGCAGCGCGCAAAGCAACCAGGCAAATAAGCTTATAAACCTGGTTGCCGCGGTCGGGTAAACCAGCTGATACCTTGGTAGTATGAGCTCAACTCTTTGAGTACCAGCTTGCTCCGCGCGCCTCTAGCGTCCAGGAAATGAGCTAATATGCTGGACTCTGCACCCGCCCCTGTCTCAAATGAGCTTATTGAGAGACATAGCCGCCGCCGCCAACACTCGACCAACTCTCTCTTGTGGATCTTTTGGGGGTACCTGAAATTCCTACATGTTTCCTAAAGATGTTGTAAAATCTAGTCTACAACTTTTATTTTCAAAGTAAGGGATATTAAAGTAAATGAGGGTTTATATGAAAATTTTTTTTATTGAAATTATCATTTTTTCAAATAAATTCAAGTGTTTTTTTTATACAAAAGGGTATATGATAATATAGATAAACATCTAATATACAGGGTGTCCCAGACTCAAGTGTCCGGACTTATATAGCCATATAAAAATGAAAAAAATAAATAGAAAATTCCTTTTCCAAAAATCAGTTCAAGTTTTAGTTTTTTAGTTATAAAACATTTAAGCTGGACCAATCAGGAGCGCCGTATAAACAGCCGTGTGTCCGTGAACCAGATTTGAACGCAGTGTTATGGAAGTGAGCGCAGAGGTGGGGTTAGCGACGGGAGAACACTACGTTGGAATCCCGTTCACACACATACGGCAATTTATACGGCGCTCCTGATTGGTCCAGCTTAAATGTTTTATAACTAAAAAACTAAAACTTCAACTGATTTTTGCAAAAGGAATTTTCTATTTATTTTTTCCATTTTATACGGCTATATAAGTCCGGACACTTGAGTCTGGGACACCCTGTATAAACGAAATAAATATGTACTTAAATCTATTTACAAAAATACAATAAATCCCTAATTATTTATTTATTTTACAACCCTAGGCCTAAATATTTTACTAACTATCCATTTGAGAAGTTGTAGGCTCCGGAAGCTTCGATCATGATTCCAAATAAAACCAATCCCAAAGCTACTGGAACGTGTACGTCATCCGCTTCTGCTCCTTCTGTCCTAGAAGGTAAGCAAGAGCGGGAAATTTACGCGTGATAACATCGGGCAACACTGTTCCTTGGAGTCAGGTCTCTAGCCGCGGATGACCTTACGCCGCAGACAAGACAGTTGGAGATGAAGGTTTCACCTCTGGATACTTTTTTAGAGCTACCAATCTTTTCAGAATTTAAGAGGAACAGTGTTGACGGACCAGATGGAGTGATCCCAGGAGAACAGCCTTTTGCATCCGGTTCGCGATGAAATGAGCGTGACGCTGGCAAGCCGAATCTTGTTGAGTTGGCTAATAAATGAAGCTTGCATACCTCCAAGGCAGCCGATTATGAGAATTATAAGATGGACTTTGTAGCCTTGGTACAGCCTACTCAGCTCGAAAAGAAGTGCTTGATATTTCGCCCGTTTTTCTCCCTCCTTTGCCGTGATATTACCATCGGCTGGTGCCGAGAATTCAATCACGTAAATGATCTTGTTCTTCAGATCTTGGAGGACAATGTCAGGCTTCGTAGCACTGATACGTTGAGTGGTGGAGAATGAGAAATTCCAGTAGATCTTACACTGATCATTCTCCACAACTGACTCGAGTTCCCCCTGGGCGTATGGCAAGACGGGCAATAGATCAACACCATAGAAATGCCTAAGATGGTAATATATCACTTTTAGAGCTGCATTGTGTCTCTCTATGTACGCGCAGCGTGCATATTTAGAGCATCCACTGAGAACATGTCCAAGTGTTTCGGGCTCTTGCTTGCACGCCCGGCAGTTGGTATCGCATACAGGTACATCCATTATGCGCTCGCGGTAAACTAAGGTGTCTATGACGCCGTCTTGACAGGCAAAAAGAAATCCCTCGGTCTCCGATCTCAATCCAGCAGACTTGAGAAACATGTTGGTCAGACCCATCGAGAGCTCTTCTCTACGTAGGATGCCGTAGAACTTACCATGGAGGGGTTTCTCAGCATGTTCTCTTAGTAGAAGCGTATGTTCTGCTTCCTGTATACGACTTTTGAGCACCAGAGGTGTTAGTGATGCTAGGCCATGTGTAATGTCGCTGGAATCAAATGGGAGGTCAAGCTCCTCTGCGGCCCTATCTGCTGCATGGTATAGAAACACCGCAGCATTGGCGACTTCATGTTGATGTACGAGTCGCATAAGGGAATCCGTGCTTTTTAGAACTGAACAGGCTGTAGCCAGAACCGTTCTTCGATGAAGACACTCTAAGCTTAGCAATCCTCTACCTCCTTTATCGCGAGGGAGATATATTCGAGGTACGGAAGATCTAGGATGAAGACTTCGTTGTATTGTCATCATCTTGCGTGTGCTTCGGTCAAGTTGTTTTAACTCATCGACGTTCCATTTTACTGCACCAAACGTGTAGAGCAGTATAGGAACGGCCAGCATATTGGTCGCCTGGATCTTATTCTTTCCAGATAATTCGGAAGCCCAAATTTTTCGATACCTTTTTCCACGGGCCGTTTTCAAGTTATGCACATTTTGGGTTTCCGCTTGCGGTATTCCAAGATATGTATATGTATCTCCAATACCAAGATGTTGAATGGTATTTCCGCCTATGAGTTGAACATCCTGATCGTCACTGGATGATGTAGTTTCTAGTCTTCCTTGGTGTAGGTGGACGCAGGCACACTTGTCCAGTCCGAAGCTCATGCCAATCGCTTTAGAATACCTATTTACCGCATCTACAAGGATGTTAAGGTCCTTTTTTGAGGAAGCAAAGAGTTTAAGGTCGTCCATGTATAAAAGGTGGTTGACGTTATATTCTCTTCTGCTCGGCGGGCCACATAGGTTTCCAGAGCTTTTGCCTCGGAGCACAATAGATAGAGGCAAGAGGGAAATGCAGAAAAGTATCGGACTTAGAGAGTCTCCTTGAAAGACCCCCCTCTTATATGTGACAAAGCTTGTAGTCACTTGTCTTTTGTCAGATGTTATGACAAATCTTGTCCGCCACAAGAGCATCAGCTCTTTTATGCATCTCACTATTTTTGGATGCACCTCCATGCACTCAAGGAGCTTGATAAGAAGCTCATGGTTCGTGTTATCGAATGCCTTACGGTAATCAATCCAAGCCATGGACAGATTGCGTCGATACCTGATCGAGTCCTGTGTAATACACCTGTCTATTAACAGGTTCTCCCTGCAACCTGCCAGCCCTCTCTTGCATCCACGTTGTTCGACTATTGCACTCCATACCGGCTCGATAGATGTCAATATCCTCTCTTTGAGGATGCCAGTGAATAGCTTGTAGCTGGTGTTTAAACAAGCTATGGGCCTGTAGTTCTTTGGACATGACAAATCTCCTGCCTTAGGGATCAATACCGTGCGTCCTTCCACTAGACACTGCGGGACGGGTTGTTCTCCGTTTAAGAAAGTAGTAAATATACGAGCTAGATGTTGGTGCGTAGAAGTAAACTTCTTCCACCAAAAGTTGTTGATTTTATCTGGCCCTGGCGCCGAAAAGTTCATAGTTCTAGCGATAACTTTCTTCACTTCTTCAGCAGTAATTAGTGGACACTGTTCCTCTGGACCTTGTAACCTTTGCCTTTGGCAAAAGTTACGAAAGAGTGATATATCGGAAGCGTCTTCATTTAGCTGATAAGTATCTCCATATACTTGCTCCCAGAAGACTTGAATCTCTTCTCGACTAGGCGGATTTTTAACTACACATGACGCTTTATTGAACAGACGGGAAGGATTAGTAGAAAAGGTGGAATTTTCCTGAATCCACTTAACTCGCCCTTCAAGGCGCTGTTTCGCTGTTGAAAGAGATCTTACTTTTTGCGACCAGTGCTGCTTGATGGTCGACAGTTTACACTTGTTCAGGGTGCGATTTGCTTTCCTCAAGTTTCGAGCAAGTGCCCTAACTTTTGGAGTGAACTCTTTATTTGATGTTATGTAGCTAATCACGCACTGAACATTTGATGCATGCCGTCTCGCCGTTTCAATTTTGAACTGAAGCTGTGCAATACGCTCGCGTGTCTTACTCAGACGTACCGAAGTATCGTTACTTCTATCGTCGCTAAGCAGGGAGACCGCCTTCTTGTAAACTACACAGTTCAGATTCCAGAGATTAACAACTTCGGGGAGCAAATCAGGAAGAGCAGGATTAGCTTCAGCTAATTTGTCCATCCTGAGGAAGACTTTTTGGTGGATAGATCTCCTACTTCTCATGTTGGAATTATCGGCTATCTGCAAAGGTGGTCTTTCTGGAACGGGTGGAATGTTCGCTGGAGGATGTTGCTCCTCTTCCTGTTGATGAACAGCTTCATATCCGTTTTTTCGCAAGAAGGATACCTGATCTTTTAAATACTGAGGCGTTTTATGAGCATATTCCGGGTGCATATTGCCCCAACGGTCATGTAACCTCTTCATAAATCCTCTTCGCGCCGGTGAGTTTCTTTGCCAACTGGTAAGAAGGTCCCTCCTGAGTTGGTCCGACCATTTAAATCGATGTTCTCGCGTTTGTCCGGGGTCATTGCCTGGTCGTCGCTTCGGTTCGTTCCTATTGCCACTCCCAACTGAACCATGGCCTCCATCCGAGAGAGGCCTATTGTGGGTGGCACTGCGCGATACTTGTGTCGTAACCGCATAATTCGTTGCATTGGGGAGTTAGCCCAAAGCAACGCGGCTGACGGCGAGAGCAGGAGCTCTCGGGCGATGGTGTCGCCACATCCCTACGCCTACTATATATGTATATGTATATATTATTATGTATATATGTATATAGTATATGTATCTATTATATTTTTTTTTTATACTTTTTCTCGGATGAACCCGGCTTTTTGTCATAGCCACGGACTAAGTCAAGTGACTGATGAGATCAGGATGTTATAAGTTATTTCAATACGTTGTTTGAAATCATTTACGATGATGTTGTAGGTACAAAATTAGAAGCATGATGTAGTTTGCAGTTTGGCTTTGCCGCTGTTATCCTTACACAGCGGCCGTGAGTGTTGAAGGTGACACCAGTCACCTCTGGATGCTTTCTTAGAGCTACCATGAAATGTATGTATAATAATAGATATTATTATTATGGAGGATGTGGTGGTGCTGGATCATCACCAGGTTGAGGAAGAACATCAATGCCACTGCTTGTTCGTGTGACGCGGCTTCCTCTAACTGCTGTTCATTGCCGTTGTTCTTCCACTCCAAATCAACCTGCTGTTTAATCTCCATTGCTCGATCTTCTGAAATGAGTAGATTAGTCCTGATGTCCTTCACCTTAGCGATAAGATCTCTCAATGCGACTTTCTCTATTTGAGGATACTTCGCGGCAAATTTCGTTCTGAAATTTTGTTCTTTTTTGCGTGATGTTTCAAACTTCGCACTTTCATAATCGAGACGCATCAATTCCTCATTCATTGTGGTATCCCACTTGATGCTCCCCGCGGTATTTCTGTTAAAGTGGTTGGTTGTAAATAGCTAACGCTAGCCAAAGCATCCTCAGCAGACGCAGTTGATGTTTCACTGCTTACCGTATGTCGCAGATGTTCTTGCTGGCCAGCTGTTTGATTAGTGAGATCTGCCTGACCATCTCGCAGCTCACCATCACCACCGTCCCGCATGCTGTGCCTCCCAGCGGTGGCTCCAGGGGCGCCCCGACGATCCTCAGGTAGCGACAAGCGTTTCAAAATTTTTAAAATACTCTCCATTATCATTTATGGGTTTTGGTGTTCCTCTTAGTCACTTTCCTCTTCGTTTTCTGCCTGTTTGGCATGGGAAACCCTGTCAGTAGCAATGCTACGGCCAACATAGCCTTAAAATTCATGAGAGGAAAGCTCAAGCCCTACCGCGACGACAACGCGAGAACACCTTCGGTAGGGATGTATCTATTATTATTTTATTATTATTAAAGCAAAAAATGAGAAAACTCGTTTTTCTCTCAAGTTTAAGATGGTTACAGCCCAATATGTCGAAGGCATTTTTGGTTAGAGTTGGATTTTTTGTTTGTTTGAATATTATGCACGGGGTAGTCCCGGTATATATTGTCAGTCACGGACGCATTATTATAATGCAATCAAGTGACCTGATAAGAGCGTGTTCCCTGACATATTGGGCAAAGCCTGGTTTTTTTACCCCATCATTCACGGACTGGGTTGCAGTCAAGTGCATGATGGGGGGACCTACAGCTTAAGGTGGGTTCCGAACCACCAGAACCTCGGTAAAGGTACATAGAAAAATTTCAAGAGGTACCGGCTCAGGGATCGAACCCCGGACCTCTGAGGTGAAGTCCGAGCGTCTAACCAACTGAGCCACCGAGGCTCTTTGGCTCTTTATTTATTTTTTTTTTTTTATACTTTTTCTCGGATGAACCCGGTTTTTCGTCATAGCCACGGACTAAGTCAAGTCATTATTATATAGAGAAGTTGTAGGCTCCGGAAGCTTCGATCATGATTCCTTAAAGAAACCAATCCCAAAGCTACTGGAACGTGTACGTCATCCGCTTCTGCTCCTTCTGTCCTAGAAGGTAAGCAAGAGCGGGAAATTTACGCGTGATAACATCGGGCAACACTGTTCCCTGGAGTCAGGTCTCTAGCCGCGGATGACCTTACGCGGCGGACAAGACAGTTGGAGATGAAGGTTTCACCTCTGGATACTTTTTTAGAGCTACCAATCTTTGTAGAATTTAAGAGGAACAGTGTTGACGGACCAGATGGAGTGATCCCAGGAGAACAGCCTTTTGCATCCGGTTCGCGATGAAATGAGCCTGACGCTGGCAAGCCGGAATCTTGTTGAGTTGGCTAATAAATGAAGCTTTCATACCTCCAAGGCAGCCGATTATTTGAATTATAAGATGGACTTTGTAGCCTTGGTACAGCTTACTCAGCTCGAAAAGAAGTGCTTGATATTTCGCCTGTTTTTCTCCCTCCTTTGCCGTGATATTACCATCGGCTGGTGCCGAGAATTCAATCACTTAAATGATCTTGTTCTTCAGATCTTGGAGGACAATGTCAGGCTTCGT
>CAKNXH010063417.1:0-74581 GCA_932178445.1 Andricus quercusramuli
GTTTTTGTACCATATTTGACCCTAGGGCAGAATCAAGGCAAAATATTCAAAAAATATGTTAATTAGTTATTAAAATACTACAAATAATAACCTTCAAAATTATTTCGTCTTTTTAAAATCATGGGAAACTTCTTTATAAAATAAATTTCGTTGAATACATTTTACATTTATTTACTATTAATTTCCATTAAAAATTATTTTACAATTGAAATAAAAGTGTACAAATAAATATAAATATAAGTTTTCTAAGATTCTTAAAAAAAAAATTCGAAATATTTTCTAAGATTTCAGATTTTTCAAATTAAAATTTGAACAAAAAAAAGCATTTTCAACCGAATAGTTTAATTTTCAGGCAAGGAGGTTAGCTTTCAACGAAAAATGTGATAGCTGCCATTTCAATTTTTTTTTAAATTATTTTTATTGAAAACCCATGGAATTTAACTTAAAAAAAATGAATTCTCAACAAAATAAATAATAAATAATAAATAATGAATAATAAATAATAAATAATAAATAAATCAAAAGTATTTTAAAGAATATAGTGTATTTTAAAAGATTTTAAGGAATTGCATGAGATTTCAAAGAATTTCATAAGATTATAGAGAATTCCAATATATTTTGAAAGATAATTTTCAAAGAAAATTTTTAAAGATTTTATATTTCTGCATGTCAATCAAAATTCCAAGAAAAATATAAGTTTTAACTAAACAGTTGAATTGTCAAAAAAAAAACGAATTTCCAACCAAAAAAGCTCAATTTTAAAAAAAAATGTAATAATGACTATTTCAATGAGAACAAATTCTAATTTTTGATTAAAACAGTTGAGAAAAAAGAATAATTTGAACCAAATTATAATTTAAGGCAAAAAATAATTTTTAATACAAATACAAAATTTCAAATAAGTATTTATTAAAAATAAAATTTGCTCATTTCAAGGTTATATAAATATAATTTTTATATAGGATTCTTGACAAAAATTCCAAAATATTTTCTAACATTTCAAATATTTCAAATTAAAACTTGAAAAAAATAATTTTAAAGAAAACGAATAAACTTCCAATTAAAAACGATTTTTAGTCAAGAAAAAAAGAATATTACAATCAAATTATAATTAGACGCAAAAGACAATTTGTAATGCAAAATTATAATTTCGAACAACTATTCATTCTTTATGTTATTTATATTTAAGGTTATAGGTATAAATATAATTTTTCTGAGAGTCTTAAAAAAATTTTCGAAGGTCTTAGAATATTTCTGAATATAAAGCAATATTCCGACAAAAAATATGAGTTTTAACTAAACAGTTGAATTTTCACCCAAAAAAGCTGAATTTTTAACAAGAAATGTAATAATTGCTATTTCAATGGGAAAATTCGAATTTTTAATTAAAAACTGTTGAAATCAACGTTTAAAGAATGAAATTTCAACCAAATAAATGAATTTTCAAGTCACTAAATTTTTTAATGAAGATGAAAGAAAAATTTCAACAAAATTATAATTTAAGGCGAAAAATATTGTTGTACACAAACTAAAAAATTTTGAATAACAATTCATTATTTAACTGTTTTTTTTTCTAATTTTAATTTCTATACGTATAATTTTCATATAGGATTCTTGGCAAAATTTCACAACATTTTTCAATATTTCGGATATGTAAAATATACAACAAAAAATATTTTTATCAACCAAACATTAACTGAGATATTCTTATAATTTCATCCCTGAAATCTGTTCCCTTAGGTCAAACATGGTACAAAAATATCATAAAATTAAAAAAATTACCAACTATTCACAAGAATTTTTTCATAAAAATTACTGTGTATCATATTCAAATAAAATTTGGGAATACTTATAAAACGTATCAATATTTGTCATGTTCAAAATTCATTTATACAGAATACAGTTTTTACTTGAAATTTCACGACGGTTTTTTGTACCATGTTTGACCCTATCACGGCAGCATCAAAGAAAAATATTCAGAATTCTCTTGAAATCCCCAAAATTTGTGATTATAGCCTAAAATAACATGAAAAGAAGGGTAATTATCAGAGGTGAGTATACATGAAAAAAGTTGATCAATGTAATAAATTGAAAATTTTATAAAATTAAATATTTTATCAATTTTATTTTCATTAATTCGACACATTAAATTAAAAATAATAATGATTTATGACCATAATCTTAAAATCCCATATACATTCCTGAAACACATAATAAAAAATATTTCGAGACTTCATTACATGTATTTGAAGTCTTTCCTTCAGGTGTCATTCTTGAAAACAAAAATCAACCCAAACCGCCTAATAGCCCACGAAACTGAATCGCGTCCGAGTCGGACGAGCTCGGCTCGGCCCGAGCCACGCTGCCACGGGTTCGTGCTCGTGCTTCTTCGGCTTCACACGAGGATGGCCGACGCAACGCTTAACAGAGCCTTCTCACCGACACGCTACGTTTGCATGTATTTTTCCAAGATGGGAACGTGGTGGGGGCCGAAAAATCCCACGTTCTGGAGCCTCTGCCTCCCAGCCCCTAAAACCGTTCCGCAATATATGAACAGCCAATATTGAGTCTAAGTATGACTTTAAATTACATTCAACAAATAGTACATACAAATTATTGAACGAGAGGAGGCTGCAGCAAAGAAGTAGTCAATACACAAAAAATATAATAACCTCGGATTCGTAAAGCTTCAGATTGCATTGTTACAGAATAATCCTTTAATATTTCATTAAAAGAAAGATTTTCTTTGCACTAGAAAAAAATGTCCCTCCTCCATAGCTTGGAGCAAATAGGTGAGATTACTGATAACTAAGAGGTGCTACCGAACATACGTAAGTGCCTGCAAAATTCTTACTCATAAATAAGCAAAGTAAAGTTTTTTCAAATACAATGATCAAAAATGAGTCAAACATGTAGACAAATAAGAAATTGAATTGCTCATTGGGAAAGCATCATTGAATAGGAAAAAGTAATATTTTTTTAGAGAATTTAGCTTTGAAGGATAGTAAAAAATCTACGAATCAATCACAAATGGAAAAGTTAAAATTTCAATTTAACAATTATTTTTCAGACAAAAAAACGAATTTTTGTCCGAACTCCCTTGAAAACCCGCCATTACATGCACTTGTAGCAGGCGTAATGTGGCTGCTTCCAGCCCAGTGCACGCTATTTCTTCCTTTCACTTATAATTTAAAATTGTCAACTACACCAAACATCTTCTATCTGCTTCACATGCTTGTTTTCAAGGAGGGGTTTTCTTCGCTCGGGCGGCAAGTTCACACTTGTCAAAATAGCCTTCATTACGCCCTTGATACACAATATACTATTTCAACAAAATAGTCCAATATAACTAAAATGATGCATTTTCCAACGAAAAAGTGAATTTTTAACCAATACAAATACAAATTGCTAAAATTTGAAGCCAAAAGACGAATTTTCTGTAAAACAGTTGAATTTTTAACCCGAGAATATGCATTTTTAATCGAATAAGAGGCATTTTCTTGGGAAATTTGAAACTGAAAGCATCAATTTTCTATGAAAAAAGACGAATTTTTATCGGAAAAAGATTAATTTCCACCCTAAAGTGGAAAAGCTGAACTTTCATTGCTAAAAAATTAATTTTTAATGAAAGAAAAAACGACTTTACAACAAAGTAGTTGAAGTTTCAACCAAAAATATGAACCATTACCCCAAAAAAAGAATTTTCAACTAAATACTTCATTTTTCAATTACGAAAATACAATTTTCGACAAAACAGTTAAACTTTCAACCAAAGAGATGCATTTTCAACTGCAGTGTTCATGATTTAGGAACCCTGTAAGCAACATGGCTGTTACGTCCCTAAAAATTTGGATAGCCATCTATTTGGGTGATCAGGATCACCAGTCTTGAGTCTTGTACGTAACGTTGTACCGAACACAAGAAAAACATACTATTACGTTTACTGTGAAATTCCCTCACTTATTTCTCTCAATTTATTGTCTTTACCAGTATATGCAATTTCGCATCTAGTTTAAATGTTCACAAGAGAAAATATAACAAACTTTTAATGGTCCTTTGCGTGGGATAACAGAAATAAACAGTGAGAAATAGTGAATACACAGTGATAGTAGCATGGTGTCAGATTGACACTCATCAAGAATTAAATACAAAGTGCACAAATTTCAGTAAAATTAGACAGATCTCCTTCAAGAAGAACTCTTGGAGCATCTCGAAGAGCTAATTTACTCGAAATGCTCTAGAACTCAACAAAGAAGAAAAAGTGATGCATCTAAGCGAGCAAGTGCATGTGTTAGTGTAAAAAAAACTACGGGCCGTCCATCGGAACACAGGCTGTGCTTGTTGAGTGCTGTGCGTCAGAACACAGTCTGTGCTTGTGTAAGTCTGAGCTTGCGTAAGTTTGTTCTTGTGTAAGTGGGCGAACGCTCCTGTACCACGCAACACGCGCAGGCATCCCGCGCACTAGATCGTGCTAGGGATGGCAAGAGTATCGATACTAACGATATATATCGATACACCACCAGTATCGATGCGTATTGATACATTTTTTGCTTAACGATACATATCGATATTTTCATCTCCCATTCTCCATTAGTGGTGTAAGTGTATATTGTAAATATGTTTTTATTGTAATACATAACATTTATACATAATATGAGTATAACATTTTAACAATAATTTATAGTTTTAATATTCAAACAATTTACAGTTTTTAATGAATAATAGATCTATTTATTTTTCCAAATTTCATTTTAAAAGTTGTAAAGTGAGGTTATGATTGCTCGTCACATACCGCGGTTTTGAGAACATTTTTCACACTTCATGATGCCTTTTTTTAAATTTTTTATAATTTATTTTTCACTTTTGTACTAAATACATGAACTTTGTAAATATCTACAAAAGAATTTTAATAATTCGTAACAAACATTCACCTTTTAAGAGTGTGTATTTTTGGGTTAATGTATAATACTATATCTAGCATCAAATTCATGCATATTTATTACCGAAAGTTCACCATGTGACCTTTCAAATATTATTTATTGACATATTCAGAATATTCATAATGTAGTTTACACAGAAATGACCCACTCTCAGTCTCTCACCCGAAATTCAAATTATTCCTGACGCATGCGCGCCAAAAAATGTTCCATTGGTCTGTTTACATTTTAAATAATTCGATATTTGCCATCACTTGATCGTGCCGAGAATCGACTTGTTCTAGAGCAGACATGTCGAGTTAGGAGAAATGACCGTGACGTGATGGTAGAGGTGATAGAATCTCTCCTCTGTGGCGTCACAGAGGGGAGATTCTCGCAAGCCTCTAGCACCACTCCCGCTCTCCAGAAGGAATAGTGGTGGGCGCGAAACATGCGTTCCCGGTGGGAATATACCCTAGCTGATCATGTCTGTTCTAGATTCACTGGTTCTCAAGTAAACGAAACAGAGGATCAACAACAAGAGCATCCATAAATGGCCCTCTGAGCAAGTTGTGTACTTACCTCATCATGTCGCCTTTCGCAAGACTAGTAGTACTATGAAAGTAAGAGTCGTGTATAATGCAAAGTATCCTACTTCGAACGCGACCTCACTCAATCTTCATCTGATGGCTGGCCCAAAATTGCAACCCGATATTGTTTACGTGGTTCGAAGGTGGCGACAACACTCGGTACCTCTCGTTGCCGATGTCGATAAGATATTTCGACAAATTTGGATCCATACAGCTGATCGAGATTACCAACTAATCCTAGAGTAATATAAACAAAATAAAGAAGTACAAGCTTTTCGCTTGATTACCGTAACGTTTGGAACGACATCACCTCCATACCCTGAAAATCGAGTCGTAAAACAACTTGCTTTAGACAAAAAAAAGAGTTATCCACTTGGATCCCGAGCTCTGTATGACGATTTCTATATCGACGATTTGCTTACCGTCGCTCCAGATATCGAAACAGCAAAGAAATTGAAAGAGGAACTCATCCTTAAAGGATAAGTTCCGCTGCTTGACATTAAAGAAGATGAAAATTTGAAGATATTCGGACTCGCATGAGATCCCTCGAAGGATCCTTCAGCTTCAAGGTCGACCTTCCACAATTTGAAGGTGAACCCGCGAAAAGATCATTGATTAAACGATCGCTAAATCGTTCTATCCATTGGAATGGATCACACTAGTCATCGTTATAGCAAAGATTCTCGTGCAAACAATGTGTATAAGGAACATTGACTGGGACGACCCACTTCCGGACGATTTGAAGACTCAATAGGACAAATATCGCAAGGACTGCAATCAGCTCCAAAATGTCCCCATTCAGCGCTTCATTGGTCAAAATCCCATCCAAACATAGACGTAGCAATATATATATATATATATACAGGCTGCCCCAGACTCATGTGTCCGGACTTATATAGCGGTATAAAAATAAAAAAAAATCGAAAATTCCTTTTCAAAAATCAGTCGAATCTTTGTTTTTGAGTTGTTAAATATTTAAGCTGGACCAATCAGGAGCGCGGTATAAACAGTTGCATACGCGAGCGTGAGTCCAACGCAGTGTATTGAAGCAAACGCCGAGGTGGGGTCAGCGAGGCGAGAACAGCAGTCATCACACTACGTTGGACTCTCGCTTACGTACGCACGATTGTTTATACTAAAAACTAAAACTCGCACTGATTTTTGGAAAAAGAATATTCGATATATTTTTTTTATTTTTATACAGCCATATAAGTCCGGACACTTGACTTTGGGACACCCTGTATATATAGGTGTAGAAATTCGCGGATTTTCTGATGCTATTAATCGCGCGTACAGTGCGCTTAGAGAACTCAGCATACCCCGATTGGAATTTTGTGGTACGAATATTCTCGCTCGGATAGTCCAACACGTGATACGGGCTATGAATCTCAAAGATGCTCCATTACATTGCTGGGCAGATTCCACCATGAAACTTACTTGGATACGAGGTCATTCATCTCGTTTGGAGTCGTATGTAGGGAATCGCTTATCTGACATACAAACTCGCCTAATGACCGCGCAGTGGCATCACGTGCCAACGATGGATGATCCCGCGGATTGCACTTCTCGAGGAATAACATCTGATGAGCTGCTATAACACACCTTGTGGTGGAATGGACCACCCTGGCTACAGGGACATTTAGTCCCTGAAAAGAAAAGAAGAATAAGGAAGAGATAAAAGTGAAAACGGTAAAAGTTAGTCAGGTGTAGAACTTGCACGAAAACTTTTCCTCATGGCCTAAATTATTAACAGTCACAGCTTACTGAACCAAATATTTGAATTATCTACAACCTTCTGCAGATCAGTTTCATCCGAAGCTCTTGACAGCCGGTGATATCTCTGAGGCTCGATTTTTTTCCGGATAAGACAAGCTTAAAATTTTATTCTCGCTCAAGAACTTAAAGCTTCAAAACTAATAAGCAACTGTCATCAGATAGTTCTCTGCTTCATCTGGATCCGCTAGTCGAATCACCGATCTTATGATTGCACATGCTCATCTGGCTGCTCAACATGGAGGACCGCAATTAACAATTCGGATATTAAGGCAACAATATTGGATCCAGGGATGTCCAGCAAGGGTAAGATCACACATACACAGAGGAAACAAGTATATTCGTGTCAGTGCCAAGGCTAATCTCAGTTCTCAGATAATGGGAGATCTTCCACGAGAACGTACTGGCTTGCTTTCAGCATTGCAGTACTTTTTTTTGTGGTAGGAGGGGAAATCTTGCATAAGATACCCGACCTAGCAATCATCTACATGGCTAGGCGATTCTAAGGTTGGATAGTGTCAGATTCTTACTGACTGAAACCCTCCCTTTTCCCTGCTAACCCGGAACCGCTTTCGCATTACTTCAGGAACATGGGAGTAATGCCATTTTGCCGTGCCTCGGCACTCGTCTGTTGTGCCAACCTGGACTTCTTCTTCTTCTCCTTCTCTATCTTCTACTCTACCCATCTAGAGTTTTCTATCTTCTGGCAGTAGCCGGCGGGCGGGGTGTTGCCATATTCTGGCACTCCGCCGCGCCAACTTATGGCCCTCTAGCGTTCCAGTACTTGGAGCAAACTATGCTGAACCCATTATGGTGCGATTATACAAAGGCTTTCAAGGTCTACATTGCCCTATTTGTCTGTCTTTCAGTATGAGCGATCCATATGAAGGTTGTCACGGATTACACGACTGATGCTTTTCTAACCGCTTGTCGTCGATTCATGGGTCGCTGAGGAACTCAATCTGACCTTTACAGTGACAATGGCATCAACCTTGAAGGTGCTGATGTCGAAATAAAAAAAGTTTTTCCCAATGTTGCAAAGGCTAACAATCTTCGAAAACATCTCGCCTCTGATGGAATTACATGACACTTTATTCCTCTAGGCGCACGACATTTCGGCGAAATATGGGAAGCTGGAGTACAATCAATGAAGTGTCACCTTCACCGAGCACGATGGCCCAACTGACCTGCTCCCACTCACTCCAGGACACTTTCTGACCAGTAGGCCTCTGGTAGCCATGCCTGAACTGTCAATGCTGGACCTCAATGTTAACCGAATTTCTGGTTGGCAGCTGGTTCAGCGACTTAATCAGCAACTTTGGGCACTTGACCGTGTCCTCGAATGTCACCCATGTCGTAACGGTAGAGTACAAGTCGTCACCGTCCGAACTGCGAATTCGAAGAACTTTGAAAGGCTTATTACTAAGGTCTGTCCTCAACTCATTAGAAATTCTCAGTCAAGGATTTTCACTGCCGAACTAGGAGGTTCCCAGTCAAGCATTTTCACTGCTAAAGCAGGAAGTGTCCAGTCAGTTCTCTCCGTTGCTAAACGAGGCAGTTCTCAGTCGAGGCCTTGTAGTGTCAAGACAAAAGATCTCACTCGTTTCAAGACGGGCGGTAATCCGCCCTTTGTATTTCACTATCGCCTCACGGCGGACGTAGAACCACTCAAAATATAAAGACATTAAGTGAAATCATTGTGGGACACAAAGTTCAATCCTTGTTTAAGGTATTGGATATAACTTTATATTCATTTATAGTTGTCTAAAGCTTTTTTTGATACACGAATTTTTTCAAAGAATGTCAGTGGAGTGAATGACGCCTAAAACAAAAGACCTTGGATACTAATGGGCCCTAGTGGAGAGCTTTACACGATGACTTTGTGAAGCTCTTCGCTTGTGGTGATCGCTATAGAGATTGATCAGTGACCTGGGTCGGAGAAGTGCTGCGCAACGAACGTGATATTTAAATAAACAACACGGCTATAGCAATTTTTAATCAATTTTCTCCCTGTAAATCGTAAAAAGTTATTCTATTTCGCAATAACTGATATAATCAACGAATGTTCAGAGCAATACTTGTTTGTTTAAAATTATTCGCGAATATGTAAACAGTTAATAATCACTCACTTGCGCCTTTTCATAGGGAAGGCGTAGAAAAGTCTAGTTTTTTCGAATTTCTTACACTATATCGCTTATTATTCAGTATTTTCTCATCTCGGAACGTATACCCTATAACTGTTCAACAATAAATTAAATTCCTCTAAGAAAAGTATAGTCCTTTTTCTTCTTGAAATTCATTCTCTGTTCTGTTTCATTTATATACTTAAGGAAAGATCTATGTGCAAATAATTTTCAACTCACAGATTTCATTAATCTACGGGGGTGATTCAAGTTCAGTAACAATTTGAAAGTAAATGCTATTTAAGTGTATTTTTATCTATTTCTATTTTTTATGAAAAAATTGGTCAAAATACACTGGACAAACATCCGGCAAAAATACACTCTTATAGACTACAAGAAGTAGACAAATTTTTAATGCTGAACTACTATTCATATTTCGCGTCTATTTCGAGAAAAATGAGATTTTTATACGTTAAAAATTGTGTTTCTTCAATTTTAGAAATAAAAAAACCCTTTTTCTTCACCTTAAAGCTCAGGAACCTTAATATTCTCATCAGTCATGTTCTCCACATTATTGTTGAACTAAAAACAAACATTAAAAAGAAAACATGTTGAAATTTGTTAAACTAAATGCTATTTTAGTCGATTTGTATAGAATATTCTATTTTTTTAAATTGGTGAAAATACATATAAACAACTAGTGAGGGAATAATTTCATATACTTTTGAAAGGGGAACAGTTTTAAACTATAAACTGATATCCACATTTTGTGACGTTCTTTAGAAAAATTAGATTTTTAATCGCTAAAAACCAAAAAAAAAACAACATTTTTCCCAAAAACGCGTAGTATGATTTTTACCTTTCTTGGCTTAAAGGAACCGGGGGTATCCTCAAAATATTTACAAAAGAGAAACTGGATGTGCAAGCCCTCTTTGGTTGAACTTAATCGAGGCTAGCCGTGTATATGTATATATGATTAAAAAAAAGTTAAAAAAAAGTTAAACAACCACCGCAGGGTACCACTAAGAGCAACTGACATCTAAAAAAAAGGTCAATGGCTCCCAGTAGAACCGCGGTAAAATACACCTATGGCCACGTCTCACATCCAAGAGATGGGTGATCACAGGGCACGACGAAATCACAACGACAGGCCGGCGAAACCCTCGTGTCTCTTGAGGACACGAAGCCACACAAGGATGACAGCTTTCTGCATCCATCTTGCAAGTGCCCTGGCATATTTTTGGCACGCGGGTATGGCTTTAAGGTTACGAACCAGTGATAATTTCGCACCTCCGAGAGCACCTATCACAAGGACAATTACTCGTAACGAATATTTTGGGTACAGTCATTGCAGATCTCTTTTGAAGCCTTGATACCTCTCCTCTTTTTCTTTCTCCTTTGCAGTGATGTTGTATTCGGACGGAGCCGAGGATTCGATCACGAATATAGTTTGTTTCTCGAAGTCTTGGAGAACAATGTCAGGCCTGGAGTGCGCAACGGAGACTGCTGCCCGAAAATCGTAGTTCCAGAAAATCTGGCACTTCTCGTTTCGAACAATTGACTCTATATCCCTTGGAGCGTTCGGCACGGCTGGGTCGCGACTAACACCGTAAGAGCGACAAAGGTGGTAATAAAGTACTCTTAGTGCCGCATTATGTCTATAGATATATGTTGTTCCTGCGTGGGTAGGACACCCCGATAGTATATGTTCTAAGTAATCAGCGTGTGGATGACACGCTCTGCACCTATCACTGGGAATGTCTCGACATAAAATGCGGTCACGGTATGCTAAGGTGGAGATGACATCGTCCTGGCATGCGAAAACAAAGCCCTCTGTACCTGAATTGAGACCTGATGATTTGCGGAAAGCAAAATTTTGCTCCTTCGACAAGGACTGTTTTTCTACATTTCTGTGAAAGTTTCTGTGCATGTGCTTGTTGAGTAGCTCTTGGTGAAATTATCCATCCTCTGCTTTCTTTACTTCGGCTTTTAGACGTGAAGCATCTAGATCGAGTGATGCACTTTCCTCACTTCTGATGTCAAAATTCAGGCCAAGGGTCTCGGCAGCTTGCTCTGCGGCTTTGTAAAGGAACGCTCCTTCGCCAATCATCTCGTGGTTTCTGACCATCTTTAGGAGAGGATCTCTGCCATTCGCAACGATGTAAGCTGGAGATTCAGAAGTCCGCGTCCGCCTTGACGGCGTGAAATGTATAATTGCGGAACTGACGAATTGATATGCAACCTTTTATGCATATGCATGATCTTACGTGTGGTGACATCAAGGGCCTTAAGCTCGTTCTTCGTCCATTGTACCACCCCAAACGAGTAGAGTAGAACCGGGGCGGCAAGCATGTTAGTCGCAGATACCTTGTTCAACGCCGACAGATTGGAAGACGAAATCTGTCGAAGAAGATGCTTGTATCTGCTTCGAAGAGACTCCTTCACTGATGTTACGTCCTGAATGCAGCTTTGAGGCACACCCAGGTATGTATAAGTCTCTCCAGTGTTAAGATGTCTAATAACACTTATGTCCACATGCTCAGGGACCTTGGAAACGCCAGTAATCTTTCCTTTCTTCAAATGAATTTTGGCACACTTGTCCAAACCAAAGTCCATCCCAATCTCTTCTGTGTAGTTCTTGACGATATTTATAGCAGTTTAAAGTTTGCTTTTACCAGCGGCATAGATCTTCAGGTAATCCATATCAAATACATGAGTGACCTTATGCTCACGCTGATTAGTGTCACCACAGAGGTATCCAGGAGAATTTCGTAGTGCGAGAGATAGAGGCAGAAGTGTGATGCAAAAAAACAGAGGGCTCATACTATCACCTTGAAAGACCCCCTCTGGAAGGTGACGTTGTTCGTTGTCAGACGATAATTCCTAGATGAGATGGTAAATCTAGTTTTCCAAAGAGGCATCAATCTCTCTATGCATCTCACTATGTGTGGATGTAGGTTCAAGCTTTCCAACAGACAGATGATAAGTCTATGAGAGGTTGAATCGAAAGCTTTTCGGCAGTCAATCCAGGCCATTGACAGGACGCGCTGATGGACTGTAGCGTCTTTACAGACACACCTGTCAATTAGCAGGTTCACTCGACAGCCTGCTACACCTTTTTCGAGCCACGTTGTTCGTACATCTCTCGCCATACAGGCTCAATTCGTCGAACAATCCTGTTGTTTAGGACAGCTGTAAAGATCTTATACAGTGTGTTCAAACAAGTTATTGGCCTGTAATTCTCTGGTTTGGACAAGTTGCCTTTTTCGGTAGGAGTATAGTGCGTCCTCACACCAGCCACTCCATGAAGCGGATGATATTGTCAGTATCTTCTTTCAACTCTGGTGTTTTCAGGATCTTGCAAACCTCTCTCCAAAAAGTCTCTACCTCCTTGGGCTTGGGTGTATTTTTTACAAAAACAGGGGCATCACTGAAGAGGCGTGATGGGTCAGCGAGAAACTGTTGATTCTCCCTGATCCATCTCTCGCTCTTCTGTATCCTCCTCCTTGCGTCAGATAACAGCCGTATTTTGTCAACAATATGCTGTTTGATTGTCAGCAGCTTTGACTTGTTTAGTGTGTGATTCAAGATCCTTAGTTCTTGGGCGAACTTTCGATCCCTTTCCGTGAACGGTCTACCAGATATTATGAAGTCAATCACACATTGAACACGGGACGCATTCTGTCTTGCCCATCCAATTTTTTTGTTTAGTTGATGCAAGCGTCTTCGGGTCTTCTGATCCATCGTCGGTTTCAGCCTTTGATTTGAATCAGCTTAAGAGGAATTTGCATGTTGATGTTCCTCCTTGTACTGAAATTTCGATCATCTTCCAGAAGGTGCCTGCTTTCTGCGGCTGGTTTTAATGTCATTTCATCTTCGTCTGCAGCTTGTTCAAGCAGCGGTTGAGGAAGCTCTCCGCGTACATATCCATTTTTCCGGAGGTAGTCGGCTTGATTTCGCAAAGGCTGATGCGAAACGTGCTGAAGCTCTGGGTGTTTCTGGCACCACAGAGTGTGCATACGCGCCATAAAGCCTCCGCGAACAGGGATAATGCTGGCATCGTAGCAGTCTAGCACGTCACTCTTAAGTTGATCCGTACACTCAATGTGGGCGTTTTCGCCAGTTTGTTGTCGTGTTTCCATCTAAATTATTTTCAGCACCCCGAACTCTAGGGTGATCGGCATTGGTTGACAATCCATTGTCGGGTGCTCTGCGCGTTCGATCGTTTTGATCGTTTTGAAATATGTATATATAGACTTATATATAGTCTTATATATATATATATATATGCAAGCGTCTTTTGGTATTTTGATCCTTCGTCGGTTTTATCCTTCGACTATAAACTGAGCTATTGATGGTCTGGACGTCGGAGTCTTGTGAGGTATCTTCACGAAGGGAGGCATCCACGTCAGCCAGATCTTGGGGCTTAAGAGGAACTTGGATGTTGATGTTCCTCCTTGTACTGAAATTGCAATCATCTTTCAGAAGGCGCCTACTTTCTGCGGTTGGTCTTAATGTCGCTTCATCTTCGGCAGCAGCTTGATCAAGCAGCGGTTGGGGAAGCGCTTCGCGTACATATCCATTTTTCCGGAGGTAGTCGGCTTGATTTTGCAAAGACTGATGCGAAACGTGCTGAAGCTCTGGGTGTTTCTGGCACCACAGAGTGTGCATACGCGCCATAAAGCCTCCGCGAACAGGGATAATGCTGGCATCGTAGCAGTCTAGCACGTCACTCTTAAGTTGTCCGTCCACTCAATGTGGGCGTTTTCGCCAGTTCGTCGTCGTGTTTCCATCTAAATTATTTTCAGCACCCGGAACTCTAGGATGATCGGCATTGTTTGCCGACCCATTGTCGGGTGCTCTGCGCGTTCGATCGTTTTGAACTGCATCTACAACATTTTGGTGTCTTGGTGCTTTCATTGTTGTTCCCACGAGCAGCTAGGGAAAGGGTTCGTCCATCCCTGTAGAGCCCCGCGTGCAAGGATAAGGCTGATACTCCGAGAGGTCGCCCGGTATTCCAGGGTCACTGCTGAAGACACCTCACCCAGGTGCCATTCCGCAGTGGCTGGTGTTAGGACGCACTATACTCCCACCGGAAAAAGGCAACTTGTCCAAACCAGAGAATTACAGGCCAATATCTTGTTTGAACACACTGTATAAGATCTTTACAGCTGTCCTAAACAACAGGATTGTTCGACGAATTGAGCCTGTATGGCGAGAGATGTATGAACAACGTGGCTCGAAAAAAGGTGTAGCAGGCTGTCGAGAGAACCTGCTAATTGACAGGTGTGTCTGTAAAGACGCTACAGTCCATCAGCGCGTCCTGTCAATGGCCTGGATTGACTACCGGAAAGCTTTCGATTCAATCTCTCATATACTTCTCATCTGTCTGTTGGAAAGCTTGAAGGTACATCCACACATAGAGAGATGCATGGAGAGATTGATGCCTCTTTGGAAAACTAGATTTACTATCTCATCTGGAAATTATCGTCTGATAACGAACAACGTCACCTTCCAGAGGGGAGTCTTTCAAAGTGATACCATGAGCCCTTTGCTTTTTTGCATCACACTTCTGCCTCTATCTCTCGCATTACGAAATTCTCCTGGATACCTCTGTGGCGACACTGATCAGCGCGAGCATAAGGTGACTCATGTATTTTATATGGATGACCTGAAGATTTTGAATTTATTGAGAAAAAAAGCTCACAGTGCTACAAAGCACCTTTAGGAGCTAAACAGAGTATACACATAGAACAATGTACAAAGATGTAGAGATATATAAATATATAGATGTAGAATATAGAGTGTAGTGTACATATTTCTAGAACCCCGATTGAATATTAAGAATGTACATTTAACGACATTATCGGTTATATAAAAAAGTAAGTAAGTACATGTAAGTATATGCTGTAAGAAGTTACTACAATCTTATATTAAGATGGCACTGTTGGTAAACTTATCCTAAGATATAATTAGACAAAAGAAAAAAGAATATCATTAGCACACCTCATAATAGAAAAAACATAAATGTATAAAAAAAAAGTAATGGTAATGGTAATAGAACTGAATATAGTAGAGAGAGAAAACAAGATACAGGCTAAGTCCACAGAGTTATATCAAATAAAGGTGTACCCATAGATTTGAGAAATTCAGAGAACATCTTTTTAAATGCAAATACTGTGGGCGCATTACGAATATTATTGGGCAGTTTATTCCAAAGCCGCCTCCCTCTAATTACAAAAGATTTTTGCATTCAACATGTTCTATGAGCAGGTATTGCCAGGGTACGACCTCTATCGCGCAGCCCAGGCCGACCTGGAAGGTTCAGATTCTCCCGCAAAACCAATTCCAATAAATATACAGGCTTTTCATTTTTGAAGATCATGTACAGCAAATTACCCATAAAATATTGTCTTCTCTTGGCAACTGTCATAAAGCCAGCTCTTTCCCTATACTCAGAAATATGATCGAATTTGGACAAGTTATATATAAAACGGATGCAGGCATTGAAAGCACTTTCAAGTTTGCAATTAAGGTAATCAGAGATTCCATCATATACCACATAATAAGGAAGAATCAAGGCTTTTACAAGATGGATTCGCGTAGCTGTAGGCAAAGAGTCCCTACTCCGACTTAGCTGATGTAAAGTTCTGAAGGTTTTGCGAGATATCAGTTCAACATGCTCTTTCCAAGAAAGAGTCCTGTTGAACATCAAGCCAAGATCATTAACTGAATCAGAGAAGTCAATAGCAAGATCGTTCAAGTACAAAGGTGGGAGGGAATCTAGGACTTTTGATGGATTATGAATGGAGGATCCAACTAGCAAAGCACATGTTTTCTGAGGATTGAGTTTCAAGCCATTAGATACAACCCAGTTGTAGACGTTATTAATATCTTCCTGAACCATTTGAAGTAGGTCCCTAAGGGTACAAAGAGGCCCAGAAAGATATATTTTGCTATCATCAGCATAAAGGTGATATTTACAGTAGCGCAAGACAGCTGAAAAGTCGCAAGCGAACACATTAAACAATTTTGGGCCAAGTATTGAGCCCTGGGGAACCCCACTCTTCACTTCATTCCAGTCAGAGCGAAGACCATCACTGTTTGCTACACATTATAAGCGATTACTTAAGTAAGACTTAAACCAATTTATGGCACTGTTAGAGATATTAAGGTTTTTTAATTTTTGGATTAAAAGGTCATGGTTTACCAACTCGAACGCTTTGGAAAGATCAAAAAATACAACAACCGTTACTTCATTTTTATCTATTGCAGCTTTTAAATCAGCACTAAATTTAAGACTGGAAAGGGTCGAGCAGGTTATGTTTATCCAAATATTCAGTTAGCTGGTTATCCACTAATTTCTCAAGAGGCCTGGCTAATGCACTAAGGATAGAAATAGGACGAAAATCTGTTAGAGTTGAAGGGTTTGTAATCTTAGGAACAGGGCGAATCAAAGCTTGTTTCCATATATTGGGGAAAATCCCAAGCTGTAGAGAACAATTGTAAATGTGAAGTAGAACAGGAAGTATCACACGGAGACAAAGTTTAACCATTTTAATAGAGATACCATCGATACCGATAGCTCCTGAGGTTATCTTGGCAATTACTGGAAGCAGAGAGTCAGCCCCAATATAAGAGAAGTAAAAGTTAGCATCATCAAAGGGAGGCAATTCACTGGATAACAGAGTAGTATCAATTGGTAAAGGCTCAATCAGGAAACGATTCATGAAGTCATTTACCGGGTAGTTCTGATCAAAGGTTTGACTCTGAGATGGAATAATACCAAGCCGCCGAAGGACCTTCCAGATATTTTCATCCCTATTCTTGTTAACAATTGCATTATAGTTATATTTATTTTTAGAGTCCCTTATCTTAGTTTGCACCAGATTCCTAAGGATACGGAATTCCTTCCATCGTGCCGGGTCATTAGTCCTCCTAGCCTGAGAGTACTTTCTGTCTCTTTCCCTTCTGAGACTTTTATTCTCTTTCGATATCCACGGACAAGTTTCTTTCCCCGCCTGAAAATCATGTACTAGGGCTACTACATTAAATGTTGAAATTAATATATTATTGAGTTTTTCTACCTTTGAATTTAAATTTCTTTCAGAAAATACACTCCTCCAGTCAGCTTCAGAGAGCAGAGTGAACAATCCATCCTCATCAACTTTACTTAAGTTTCTGAATTTTTTAAAACACGGGGCGACATTTATACTTGAATTGAAATTGTAATGTATTTGAATTAGATCATGGTTGAACAGGAAGGGAACTGGGTGTTGAGAATAATTTTGTACTCTAGTAAGATCTTCCACAGCCATAAGGTCAATCCATGTACTAGACATTCCGGAGTGGTGCATAGATCCATGTGGTACTATAGATAAACCAGCTGAATTGACCAAAGACGTAAGGTATTGTGATTGGTTGGAGCGAATATTTAAGTTAGTATTGAAATCCCCTGCAGTTACAACATTATTATAATTAAGCGTGTAATTAAAAAGCTCCGTCTCAAATTCATTACCGAAACCAGCATTGGGTGGTTTATATACAACCCCAAAAAGTAAACGTTCACGAGATAGAGAGAGATCAATAAATAAAAATTCAGTGGCAGGGACAGTGGTTTCAGTACTGACGTGTAGGATCTTACACTTAAAATCATTATGGACATATACGCAGACCGCACCACCTCTACGAGACACCCTGTCTTTTCTGAAAAGTGAGTAATTATTAAGGCTGATATTTGAGGAATCAAATTGAGGCTTGAGCCAAGTTTCAGATACAGCTATAATATGAAAGGATCTCTGACCAAAATAATCAGCAAACTCGTCAAAATGAGCAGGCAGGGATTGAGCATTGACGTGACATATATTAAGAAAGGCCATTAAATCTTACAAGAGGGAGACAATACCATATATAGGGCAATTTACAAAAAAGAGCCCTGCAATAAAAGGTGATTAGCGTAAAAACCTTCCAGTTCCATAGAGCAGACCACATGTTGGAAACAATAATGTTTAGAATACCGGTGTGAAATGGATTGTACCAGATATGATAATAACATATAGAAAAGAGTAACAAAAAGTGTACATAAGGAGTGTATCTAAGCAAGAATAACAGACGAGAAGTTAAGACTTTTCCTGACTGGAGCATCGTAATCTTATCAGCAGAGTGAATTAATATAGTAAGTAAGCATAAAAGAATCACGAGAAAAATTAAGTAATCTAACGCTCGAAAGTGAAGCATAATCAAAATAAAAAAGATGAACCTTATAATAGTTGCCAAATTTCTAACGACAGCATCAAAACAATATAGAATATGTAGAGTTATAAAATAAATAAAGTTAATAACCATCAGTATGCGAAATAAAATTACTGCAAAAACATATTCCCCATGATGTCAATTGGGAATATTTTCTTCTTATGTCGAAATTAACGTAGAGAATCCAAATCCCGAATGTGAGCAAGAAAAATTCTCGGCGCACCATAAGATTTCCGGCAATAAATCTTGCCCCCAGCAATCCACAGGTATTTTATTTTGTTGTTTCTTCTTAGTTCCAACGCGGCGCTGTAGATCTGCCGATTGGACTTAGTGAGCGACTCCCTGATGTATAAGGCTCGATCTTCGCTCCAACCAATAAGTTTAGTCGAAAGACCACGCTTTCTTTTACCAAGTTCCAGAAAGTTCTTACAGGTAGCTTGTGAGATAAAAGTGACAATTACTATAGGTGGAAGGGAAGGTCTAGCAGCAGTGTAATTTTCATATTTGAGCCTATATACTGTTTTCAGATCCGCCTTAGTGAGGGGTACCTCCAAGGTAGAACCGATTTGACAGATGACAGCTGAAAGGTCCTCCCCCTCTTTCTCTGGCAAACCATGGATCTCTAAAGTCTCGGAGAGAGCAGCTTGCTCCAGATTATTGCACTTTAGGGTTAAACATTCTACTTCAGATTCCAGCTGCGATTGTCTATCCTGCAAATTCTTTGACGACGCAAGAATTTTGTTGACATCAGACACATTGGAAGCGGTAGTTTTCTCCAGTACAGAAATGCACTTAGCATTATTGATGATATCATCCTTCATTTCCTTAATAGAGGTGTCAAGAGATTTATTGAAGGTGGTCTGATCATACTTAAATGATTCAAACAATGCTTTCATCTGTAACATACCCGCCTCATGACATTTCGTAACCGCTTCGACAATAGCTGCCTCGTTTCCAGGCACCAGAACCACTGATGCCGCACCTGAGGTACTTCCGGTATCGTTAGCTGTTGAGGTGGTGTTGGACAGTTTTCGAACATGTCGAGAATTAGAAGAATTTTCCGATGCAGTGGTCACAGAGCAGCTGGAACAATACCAACCTTCTCCTTTTTTTTAATTCTCGAGAGATCTTTACTCGGCAGGTTCATGCAATTCAGGTGCGCCAGGGCACCACACTTTCCACAAGCAAGTGAGTCAGCGACCCCACGCGTGATCAATTCCTTACACACTGAACAGGCCACCATCTTGAACTTCCAATGTCCACAAAAATAACTAGGAAACACAAAATTAACTGTTTTCTGACTGAAACCCACCCAGAAATGCAACGCAATGGAAACCTCAGCACTAAGCACAACCCGTAAGCAAGTTATAAAGTCATACACTTACATGAAAACAAAGCAATTAATCGAGATGTGTACGGCGCGACACGAAGCGCGTCCTCTACCAACGACCAGGGCCTCTGGTAAGAGCAAACTCCAATCTGCTATAAATATTGTCAAGAACTACACAGGAGAGATTGGAATGGACTTTGGTTTGGACAAGTGTGCCAAAATTCACCTGAAGAAAGGAAAGATGACTGGCGTTTCCAAGGACCCTGAGCTTGTGGATATAAGTTTTATTAGACATCTTAACACTGGAGAGACCTATACATACCTGGGTGTGCCTCAAAGCTGCATTCAGGACGTAACATCAGTGAAGAAGTCTCCCCGAAGCAGATACAAGCATCTTCTTCGACAGATTTGGTCTTCCAATCTGTCGGCGTTGAACAAGGTATCTGCGACTAACATGCTTGCCATCCCGGTTCTACTCTACTCGTTTGGAGTGGTTCAATGGACGAAGTACGAGCTTAAGGCCCTTGATGTCAGCACACGTAAGATTATGCATATGCATAAAAGCTTGCATATCAATTCGTCAGTTCCGCGATTATACATCTCACTCTGTCAAGGAGGACTTCTGAACCTCCAGTGTCTTCATAACCTAATTGTTTTACGTAGAGCTTATATCGTTGCTAATGGCAAAGATCCGCTCCTAAAAATGGTCAGGAATCACGAGATGATTGGCGAAGGAGCGTTCCTTTACAAAGCCGCGGAGCAAGCGGCAGAGACACTTGGCCTGAATTTTAACATCAGAAGTGAGGAAAGTGCATTACTCCATCTAGATGCTTCACGTCTAAAGCCCGAAGTAAAGAAAGCAGAGGTTGGAAAAATTCTCCAAGAGCTACTCGACAAGCATATGCACGGAAACTTTTACAGAAATTTGGAAAAGCAGACCTTGTCAAAGGAGCAAACTTTTGCTTTTATCAAATCATTAGGGCTCAATTCAGGTACAGAGGGTTTTATTTTTGCATGCCAGGACGGTGTCATTTCCACCTTAGCATACCGTGCCCGCATTTCATGTCAAGAAGTTCGCAGTGATTGGTGCAGAGCGTGTCATGCACACGCTGAGTACCTTGAACACATACGAGAAACGAACTCTATTCGTGATCGAATTCTCGGCTCCGTCCGAATAAAACATCACTGCAAAGGAGAAAGAAAAGGAGGAGAGGTATCAAGACCTTAAGAGAGAGCTATAACGACTGTACCCAAAGTATTCTGTGCGAGTAATTGTCCTTGTGATTGATGCTCTCGTAGGCGCGAAACTATCACTGGTTCGTAACCTTAAAGCCATACCCGCGTGCAAAATATATGCCAAGGCACTAGCGAGATGGATGCAGAAAGCTGTCAGCCTTGGGTCGCTTCGTGTCCTCAAGACACACGAGGGTTTCGCCGGCCTGTCGTTGTGACTTCGTCGTG
The DNA here is from genome assembly GCA_932178445.1 of Andricus quercusramuli. Classification (NCBI taxonomy): domain Eukaryota; kingdom Metazoa; phylum Arthropoda; class Insecta; order Hymenoptera; family Cynipidae; genus Andricus; species Andricus quercusramuli. The sequence goes on from CAKNXH010063417.1 coordinate 21,446, forward strand.
CCCTATGACCACCCATCTCACGGTTGTGAGAGGTGGCCATTGGTGTGATTTACCGCGGTTCTAATGGGGGCTATTGACATTTTTTAGATGGCGGTTGCTCTTAGTGGGACCCTGCGGTGGTTGTTTAAATATTTTTTTAAATTATATATATATATATATAGCCCCATTCGGTTGCGGTTTCGGTTCCTTGGGTTTCGGTTCCTTTGGAATCGAACCGAAGGGCCTATGACAAAGCCACCGGACGCGTCCTCGGATTGCGAATAGAGGGTCCCTATATCAAGGGTTTCTGCTGAATATGTTTACAATAATTAGAGACAGTCGCGGACAATTGTCCAGGGATGATCCCGAAGGAATTAACCTCCAAGCGAAGGCGTAAGAACCGTGCCAAAAGCTGAAAGGCACCTGAGTGTGTTGTCTCAAGCGGTGACTCTGAACTTCTCAGAGTATGCGAAACTTACCCTTGCAAGCGGGGCTCTACGAGGATGAACGAACCCCTTTCCCTAGCTGCTCGCGGGAACAACAATGATAACACCTAACCTAGTTGTAAATGCGTTTCGAAACAATCGAACGCGCAGCGCTCCCGTCAATGGGTCGTACAACAATACCGACTACCCGAGAGTTGGAAGAGCCAATCAAGACGGAGTCAAAGCGATGGACCGGCAAAATCTCAATACTTTCGACTGGACAGATCGACTGAGGGACAACCATCTGGAGTACTATAATACCAGTATGGCCCCTAAACAAGAATATTACATGGAGCGACTGCAGGGTCTGTGGTGCTAGAAACACCCAGAGCTCTCGCATTTTTCGCATCAACGTCTACAAAACCATGCCAAGGAACTTAAGATGAGGTTATGGTTTGCGACCAATGTTGGAGTAATAAGGGATGTTAGGTTTTTCGGTTTATTGGTAATTTATTTTATCTTTCTTATTATAGAAACGACGTTTCGCCCACTAAACGTAAGGCCTCATCAGAATAAAATGCCTTCTTCTACAACTGTATGTTTATTATAAAAAACAATAAATAGTTAATTAAATTTACAGATTACAATTCATTCGATATAAATTATAAAATAAGCTCACCATAGATGAAAACAACAAAGGTGTGTCAAGTTTTTTAAAATTGACATTTTACGTATAAAATATTAGTTAAAATCTCTCGTTGCTATTAAACATTGTTTAAAATTTTTGTTGTTGAAAAATCTCCTTTTCAGTCTCACCCATGGCAAGGCAGTTTTTATTTTTATTATAATGTATCAATGGTGGGCCAATACATGTCAAACACACCATCGCCATGGGTGTAATGTGTGACTAGGAATGTTTGCAAATATTACAGTATCGAACAAGGCTTGTCTATAGACAAGGTTTCGTGGAACGCAAATGGCAAGGTTAGTTCATTTTCCACAGACAGATTAATGTAACATCATAATTTTTGAAACATTTAATATAAATAAGTGGCTTTAATTATATTTCTGTGCGCATAACTCAAAATTTGAATGTCTGTTCTCTTGTTAACTATGTTGTTGGTTTTTACAATATGAAACATTTCTTTAAAAATTCTCTTTCTATAATTTTTTTCTGTACTAAGTATTTTAATAATATCAAAGTTAAAATGATGGTCGCGAATGTGGAAGTACTTGACAAGTGCAGTTTTTCTATTGTCCTTTTTGCGGTCGTTAATGTGTTCTTTATATCCGGAAGAAATAGTGATGCATATCGAGCCCAGAAATTCTCGTTATCGTTCGAAATCGTTCGAAATTTTACAAATTTTCCGAGCCGATATTTTTTTACCTTTTTTTTGTTTTTGTTCGTATCGTATCGTCTGAAACCCAGTCCATGTGCTTGTTATACGTCAGTTTTCAAAATATCAATAGAAAATGTAAATATTGCAAAACGCAAGAAATCCGCGGAAGAAAACGAGAAATCAGATGTCGAACTGATGTAGGAAGGTTTAACAAATAAAGTATTTTTGATGAAAAAGAAATTATATGAAACTATTATATGCCATTTGTTTTGAAGTTTTTCCACCTATATATTTTTAATTGATCCAAAAACGGTTGTTGATATTATTTTCAAATATTTATGACGTTATGCATTATATATCAGAATTTTTGGTCAATCTCATATACGTCATTTATTAACATTTAATTTAGATATTCTTATTAAGGCTACCTATATAATGTATGAATGTTTTGATACAATATAATAAAAAAGCAATATGTTGAACTATGAACTAGCCTCAAAACTCGAACTATTATGTTACAAATGTCTATTTTGATCGTAAATTCGTATTCAGCGACCAAAAGAAGAACCCCGAGTATCGACTTTCATAAACATCTGCAATTTTATTGAATTTGGAAAAATTGTGCGGCATATTCAATCCACTATTTATATCTTTTTTTATTTTCCCCCTAAATTAATATTCAGCAACACAAAAAACTTCTAATATTGACTTTCATGAAAATCTTCCTGACTTGAGCTGGTTTGCAAGCTAGAATTAGCTTGAAAAGTGTGAGTTCCCGAGTCGGCCTAAAAAGTTTTCGCTAAAAAGTTTTCTCTGAAATCTTTTGGTTTGTTAAATGAGTTAATTTAATTTTGAATTCAAAAAGTTTTTGAATAATTTATATATCACATATTTATGCATAATTTTAGAAACTGTATACTCGGTTCGATCGACTTAGCGAGATGATCGTCTCACGAGATGATTCGAACCGATATGAAATTTTGGAAAGACGATCACTTTTCTCCTACTCGTTGGATTCTCAGATCGATGGCTCGATATGCATCACTAGGCAGAAAGACCTATTAATGTCAAAAGAAAAGAACACATTAAATATTACAAAAAGTATTATAAAAGTATAATAAATATCTACAAATTTTCTTAGTACCACTTTACGCTAGGATGCCTATTTTTGGTTCGAATCGTGAAAAATAACATTGCAAATGAACAAATTAAATTTATGGAAAACGACGAAAGGTGCAAGAAAATGTATAATAACAATTTTTTTATAGCATGCGCACTTCTTTTTAATTATAAAAACAAAACAATGAAAATACGTATGTTTTAATATCAATGCATATTATTAACTGTAATAAGAATACAATTCAATGCAAAATAAGAGATAAATATTAAAGTAATCATGATAAATAAAATTTGTACTTTATTTTGCAATATCTGAATTAGCAATCCCAATTTGAGATACAAAAATAAACGTGATGTACATTTGATATAATAGTGTTGCATTTAGAGAATGTATAGGCTCCGGAAACTACGATCATGTTTCCTTAAAGCAACTAATCCCGGATCAACTAGAACGTGTATGTCATCTGCTTCTGCTCCTTCTGTCCTAGAAGGTAAGCAAGAGCGAGAAATTTACGCGTGATAACATCGAGCAACATTGTTCCTTGATGTCAGGTCTCTAGCCGCGGATGACCTTACGCGGCAGACAAGACAGTTGGAGATGGAGGTTTCACATCTGGATACTTTTTTAGAGCTACCAATCTTTGTAGAATTTAAGAGGAACAGTGTTGACGGACCAGATGGAGTGATCCCAGGAGAACAGCCTTTTGCATCCGGTTCGCGATGAAATGAGCCTGACGCTGGCAAGCCGGAATCTTGTTGAGTTGGCTGATAAATGAAGCTTTCATACCTCCAAGACAGCCGATCATGCGAATTATAAGATGGACTTTGTAGCCTTGGTACAGCCTACTGAGCTCGAAAAGAAGTGCTTCATATTTCGCCCGCTTTTCTCCCTCCTTTGCCGTGATATTACCATCGGCTGGTGCCGAGAATTCAATCACGTGAATGATCTTGTTCTTCAGATCTTGGAGGACAATGTCAGGCTTTGTAGCACTGATACGTTGAGTGGTGGAGAATGAGAAATTCCAGTAGATATTACACTGCTCATTCTCCATAACGGACTCGAGTTCCCCCTGGGCGTATGGCAAGACGGGCAATAGATCAACACCATAGAAATGCCTAAGATGGTAATATAACACTTTTAGAGCTGTAATGTGTCTCTCTATGTACGCGTAGCGTGCATATTTAGAGCATCCACTGAGAACATGTCCAAGTGTTCCTGGCTCTTGCTTGCACGCTCGGCAGTTGGTATCGCGTACAGGTACATTCATTATGCGCTTGCGGTAAACTAAGGTGTCTATGACGCCGTCTTGACAGGCAAAAAGAAATCCCTTGGTCTCCGATCTCAATCCAGCAGACTTGAGAAACATGTTGGGCAGACCCATCGAGAGCTCTTCTCTACGTATGATGCCGTAGAACTTACCATGAAGGGGTTTATCAGCATGTTTTCTTAGTAGGAGCGTATGTTCTGTTTCCTGTATACGAATTTTGAGCACCAGAGGTGTTAGCGATGCTAGGCCGTGTGTAGTGTCACTGGAATTAAATGGGAGGTCAAGCTCCTCTGCGGCCCTATCTGCGGTATGGTATAGAAACGCCGCAGCATTGGCGACTTCATGTTGATGTACGAGTCGCATAAAGGAATCCGTGCTTTTTAGAACTGAGGAGGCTGTAGCCAGAACCGATCTTCGATGAAGACACTCTAAGCTTAGCAAGCCTCTACCCCCTTTATCGCGAGGGAGATATATTCGAGTGTGCGTGTGCTTCGATCAAGTTGTTTTAACTCATCGACGTTCCATTTTACTGCACCAAACGTGTAGAGCAGTATAGGAACGGCCAGCGTATTGGTCGCCTGGATCTTATTCTTTACAGATAATTCGGCAGCCCAAATTTTTCTGAGAATTTGGCGATAACTTTTTCGAAGGGCCGTTTTCAAGTCATGCACATTTCGGGTTTCCGCTTGCGGTATTCCAAGGTATATGTTTCTCCAATACCAAGATGTTGAATGGTATTTCCGCCTATGAGTTGAACATCCTGATCGTCACTGGATGATGTAGTTTCTAGTCTTCCTTGGTGTAGGTGGACGCAGGCACACTGGTCCAGTCCGAAGCTCATGCCAATCGCTCTAGAATACCTATTTACCGCATCTACAAGGATGTCTAGGTCCTCTTTCAAGGAAGCAAAGAGTTTAAGGTCGTCCATGTATAAAAGGTGGTTGACCTTATATTCTCTTCTGTTCGGCGGGCCACATAGGTATATATAACTTCTGCCTTGGAGCACAATAGATAGGGGCAAGATGAAGATGCAGAAAAGTATCGAACCCCCCTCTTATATGTGACATAGCTTGTAGTCACTTGTTTTTTGTCAGATGTTATGACAACTCTTGTCCGCCACAAGAGCATAAGCTCTTTGATGCATCTCACTATTTTTGGATGCACCTCCATGCACTCAAGTAGCTTAATAAGTAGCTCATGGTTCGTGTTATCGAATGCCCTACGGTAATCAATCCAAGCCATGGACATATTGCGTCGATACCTGAACGTCGATACCTAGTATTATTATTTTTTTTTCAACTTTTTCTCGGGTGAACCCGGTTTTTCGTCATAGCCACGGACTAAGCCAAGTGACTGATGAGATGAGGATGTTATAAGTTATTTTAATACGATGTTTGAAATCATTTACGATGTCCTTTTTTGCGTGATGTTTCAAACTTCGCACTTTCATAATAGAGACACATCAATTTCTCATTCATTGTCGTATCCCAATTGATGCTCTCCCACGGTATTTTTTTCAAAGTGGTTGGCTGCAAAAAGCTAAAACTAGGCAAAGCATCCTCAGCAGACACAGTTGATGTTTCACTGCTTACCGTATGTCGCAGATGTTCTTGCTAGCCAGCTGTTTGATTAGTGAGATCTGCCTGACCATCTCGCAGCTCACCATCACCACCGTCCCACATTCTGTGGCCCCAGCGGTGGCTCCAGGGGCGTCACGACGATCCTCGGGTAGCGACAAGCGTTTCAAAATTTTTAAAATACTCTCCATTTATGGGTTTTGGTGTTCCTCTTAGTCACTTTCCTCTTCGTTCTCTGCCTGTCTGGCATGGGAAACCCTTCCAGTAGCAATGCTCCGGCCAACATAGCCGTCAAATTCATTAGAGGAAAGCTCAAGCCCTACCGCGACGACAACGCGAGAACACCTTCAGTAGGTATTATTAGGTACAAAAAAATTATTAGGTACAAAATTAGGAGCATGGTGTAGTTTGCAGTTTTTCTTTGCCACTGTTATACACAGCGGCCGTGAGTGTTGAAGGTGACAACAGTCGCCTCTGGATGCTTTCTTAGAGCTACCATGTATCACGCCATGGGTTCTTAGTCACTTGCTTCCTGATGGCCTAGGAAGTTTCTTACAATGCGAAAAATGTTTAATAAAACCGCCTTCTGAGCTGCCGCCAGTACCCTACTGACTCCTAAATGTTCAAGATGTTCGGTGCATCTTGCGTGCACATTGCTTGTAGCCGAAATCACAATAGGATGAATAGATGCATGTTTCACATTCCTCCATATTGCCTTTACTTCATGCCTTAGCTCGCTATACTTATGAATCTTGGTTGTATAGGTTGCCTGCAGATGCCGGTTGAGCGGACAAGCAATGTCGATGATGTAGACTCTTCCACCTTTTTTCTCTCGCATCACGATGCAAAGCGAGTAACGCATAAGGGGCCAATGACACGACGCCAGAAGTAAATAAAACTACCTGACCTAAGCTTACTGACCTCATTTTCGTACGAGTAATCAGACGAGCACCATGTCTCCAAACTTGACTCTCGAAGAAGAACTCAACCGCCTCGAGGAGGAATTGGAACGCGACGGCTTCCTGAGGTTCCAGAAGGTCGGACCACTGTATAATAACATCTCCGAAGTGGCCTCGATGTCTTTGGAGGTTACCTCCCGAAGGCCAACCCGACCCAGGCTAACAACTTCCAAGCCTGGGAAACCGGAGGACACACGCGCGGCAACCACCAACAAGCCGCGCATCATCAACGGGAAAATCCTCATTCAGCCTGTCCGCCTGGTTGAGAAAAAGACACCGGCACTACCACCAACACTGCCGCCCTCACGATCACACACGCCACCACCACCACCGAAGCCAGCACCATCACCAGCACGAAAGGCTCACCGCCAGATAGTTCTTCTTGACGGCGTCACTATCTCCATACCACCAGGAATCACACGCTTCCGCGCAACCGTCAAGGGACGCCGGTACGCCCTACGGATAAACTCCGACGGCACGTTGCGTCACGTGACCACACAGGTGAGGACAAAACTTTTGTAATTTCTTTTTTTTTGCTCGCTCGGTAGTTTTGCCCTGTTTTTCTGGGGGGGAAATGTAGCGAGCGGTTCTCGCCACATACGCGTCACACTTCCTAATCATCACCGCCGGCACTAGGAAACCACGAGGCCTCGAAACCACTGTCGCCCCGCTGTGATTTTACCGATCACATGGTGCACAGCTGCTCTGGACGTATCCGCCAAGGAACAGCGACGGGTGTATAGTGGCAGGAAACTGTGCTGTGCGCGCGTCGACTGCTGCGCATGCGTCGACGTCCAGCCCAGAGCCGCCAGGCTTTAAAAGCAGGCACGCACGAAGCAGAGAGACAGAACACCGGTGACCGGCTCGAGTTGTGAAGCAATGGGTGCTCCTATATTCACCCTTTGGGTTCCGGTGAGACGTGGCACTAGGTGCTCCTGGACACGCCTCACCTCGGGAGACCTGGTGGAAAACTCAAGGTGCGTTCACACCGACAAGGACCTGCTCGAGTAGTGAAGCAATGGATGCTCCCATATTCGCTCCTCGGGTTTCGGTAAATCGTGGCACTAGGTGCTCCTGGACACGCTTTACCTGGGGATCCTTGTGGGTGTATCCCCTGGTGCCCGCATCCCAGGAACTCGGCCTGAGTAACGCAGCAATGGGTGCTCCCATATGCGTTCCTCAGGTAACGGTTAGCCGTGGCATCAGGTGCCCCTGAACACGGCATACCTCGGCAACTCCTCGGTGGGGCCCTGACGAACACCTTCTGCAGGAACCGACCTGGGCACCGGAGCAACGGGCGCTACCGTATATGCTGCCCAGGTATCGATGTGTCGTGGCATTAGGTGCAGCTAAACACGACCCATCTCGGTCACCCTCAGATGGTAACCCTCGTGGGGAACCCGGCTTCCTAGGCAGGGCAATGGGTGCTTCCATACCTGTCCTCGAAGTTACGACACACCACGTCATCAGGCACTCCTGAACGTGCTGTGTCTCGGTCATCCTCTCAGCTAGTGACCTCTGCAGGACCCCGTCCAAATCTCCCTGCCACCATCCGTAAGACCTTGGATGTTCCGTCCCGTCCCCTACCAAATCCGTTCCTGACATTTACCTGTGGTGAGGCTACGACGTGGGTAAGGCCAAGGCACCCCGACCGTTTCCGTATTTCGCAGGGGGAGACGGGTTTTTCGCGCAGCAACTCGCGTCATCTAGTTTTGGGGCTTCTAGTCACCTAGGGGGAATAACTAACACATGCACAATTTGTTTGCAGGATTAGCTACGACGGGCCGGTAATCGACACCTGCGCACTCCGACCAAGCGCACTCACGGCGGCTATAACACCTGCGCACTCGCTCTCGTTCTCGTTCCGACTCACACCCGATAACTTACTGTCACGCGTTACATACACACACAAATACACATTGTAATTGCGTACAAACACACATCTACGCTCACACATCCACACGCACGCATACCCACACACACACACACACATGTATTAGGCTTAAGAGTTCAATAATAAATGTAAGTTGTGTATTTTCATAGAACATTCCCGTCTTACATTTATTTCCGCACGTTCTACCCTGCCCCACTTTCAGGACCTTGGACAGCTGAAGCTCCGGCAGGGCAGCGCGGAAGGATCATTACAAGCGTAACATCTCGCTTGCTGTTAAAATAGTCTCGCAACTGTGTAACTTGTGACTCACACAGTTTTCTGACATCTACAATGCCTCTGCCCCCTCTATGTCGTGGTAGAACTACCCTTTCCATCGCCGAATTACTGTAGTGCATTCGGTGTTTCGTCATTTCTACGCTGATGATTCTGTTCAATCGTTCGAGGTCAGTGTTCGACCATTTGATGAGCCCAAAGGAGTACGTGAGAACAGGGATGGCATAGGTGTTGATTGCCCTCATCTTGTTTGCCGAGTTAAGAGAACTCTTCGGAACCAATCTGAGTCTTGTAGTGAAGGCAGTCGTTAGGATTTTCTTGACTATCGTATGCTGAATACCCTTAGATTCGAGAATACTCAGGTATTTATATGACTCGCCCTCAGCCATTGCCTCGATGTCATTCCCGAAATCGTTCTCTATCTCTGCGGTCCCTAATTGGCCTCTGGTTAAATGCACTGTTCGGCATTTATCTATTCCAAACTCCATGTTGATATAATTGGAAAACTACTTTGTAACATCAATCACTTGCTGCAGTTTCTCGTCCGAACTAGCGTATAGCTTCAGGTGATCCATGTATAGAAGATGGGTCACTTGATGACCATCCTCATTATCATTTACTCGGAACCCATGATACATGCTATTTAATGCTTTGCTCAGTGGGTTCAACGCTAAACAGAACCATAATGCACTGAAGGAGTCTCCTTGGAATATACCCGTCTTAATGCGTATTGATCTAGTTATCCTTGGTTGTCCATGATGAAAATACTTGATTCTTGTACCCCAAAGCATCATCGCACGACTTAGGAAGTCAATGGCGTGGACAGATTTTGTATACTTTTTAGACTTCAAGCAAATAGTCATGCGGTACGGAAGGAAACGCTTGCTTGTAGTCTATGTGAATCGTCTAGTTGCAAAACCGGCCAACTCTTTGATTTTGGTAAATGCGTTTTTTCAGCTTTTTGATTCCTAAGTGAACTTTTTAATCAAATGAAAACAAGAAACCATGAAAAAACTACTTGAATCCCTGTTTTATATGCGTTCGAAAATCACGATTTGCTGCAAAACCGGTAAAATCTTCATGCTGAAAATGGCCGCTCGTTTTGTTCAGTGTTCACCTACATACTCGAGGATAAAGAAGTTTGTGGAAAAAGTTCCTTTCAATCAAGCAAGAAAAAGGAAAAGTGTTTTGGAACATTAGGCCCTAATGTCTGTAACAACCAAAGAGTTCTTGTTCCCATCTTATTCAGGCTCAGTAAGACAGAAAATCAGCTTTCCCCAACAATTTTGTTTTTTGCAGATTACCGGTTTTGCAACTAGACGATTCATGTATGCCATGTGCAAGTTCCTTTGGTGTTTACGAGCTTGCGTCATGGCAACAGCGTCTATGGTGACTAGATCTTTACTGCCTCGGGAGTTTTTCCAACATCCTTTTTGTTCTTCTGTAAGGATGTCATTCTCGTCGCAGTGAGGATATACCTTATCTGCTATGGTAGCTGTAACACATTTATATATTGTTGGAAGACAGGCTATCGGTCGAAATTTAGATGGATTTTGAACGTCTGGTTTTTTAGGCAACATATACGTAGTACCCTGCTCAGGTACTTGTACCAGAAATTGTGCACCATGTCCGGACCTGGAGCTTTCCAGTTACATACTTCTTTCAAAACTGCTGAAACATCTAAAGCTGTGATGTTCGTCAGCTCCATTTCAGGGTTATTGCTTGCTCTTGCTTTCTCTAGTTGGAACCACGCAGTGTCCAAATTGCTTCTGTTAGTTTTTCCCCAAACATATGACCAATAGTTACATATGTCTTCCAATTGAGGGAATTCGGTGTCTTGTTGGTTATTTTGATTTACACTCAGTTCACGATAGAACCTTCTTTCATCTGCCTGAAAGGTTCGATTTTGTTGCCTTCTTGCACTACTTTTCTTGTACCGACGCAGTCTAGCAGTAAGAACGTCAAGTCTCTGCCGCTGGGAGTCTATAATCTCATCCAATATTGCTGGTGTCAATGTCTCGATGTACCGAGGGTGGATGATTTTAATAACATGGCGTATCAGCTTTCTGGTTCGATTTCCTTTCTTATATTGAGTCAGTCGACCCAATTTGCACCTTACTTTGCTGACATCCATATCCAGCCTGATCTTCCATAGTGGATCTCGCTCCTGTCTTGGGGCGAAGACTGCATTTACAGGCCTAGTTCTGCGGCCCAAAGTTCTAACGGTTGCCACAGCTGCACAATATACAAGAGTTTGCACCTCTAACGCATTTTGTGTTGCATTCAAATGCATGGGTAAAACCTTGCTGTTCAGGTGTTCTATTAATGCACGCAGATCATTTGTGATGTTCATCTTGGGCAGTGAATGCCTTTGTATTGGTTCTACATGTCTGAACTGTAGTAAAGCATGACCAAAATTTCTTTCAAGGTGCTGTAGTTTTTCTGGGACTTCGCTGTTTATATCATCGTTTATAATGTCCGGATGTGGTTCTAGTCATCCGGTACTTGATGTTCATTATCTCTAGCACCTATGCCTTCAGCTGCAATCAAGTCCTCGTTGTCCACATCTTCCAATGGAAGTTCATCAATAGGAAGCTGCTGTTACACTTCCATTTCGATGGCAGCTATTTCAACAGCCGCAAGCAATTTGTTTACAGATATTGAGCGTTTTTGATCTGCTAGATTCTGCTCATTTATTCTTGTGACTAGTTCTGAGTACTCAAGTAAGAAGAGGCGATGATGTTCTCTCCTCACACTTTGCCCACTTTTCTTTCCCAAAAAGTAAGAGCGCATCACATCTTTGTTCATACGGTATGTCCATTTTAATCGCTTCCTTGGTTGTTGAACCTGTGCTTCTGGCACTAGTTGTATTAGGCTTCCTCTAACTGCTGTTAATTGCTGTTGTTTTTCCACTCCACATCAACCTGCTGTTTAATCTCCATTGCTCGATCTTCTGAGATGAGTAGATTAGTCCTGATGTCCTTCACCTTAGCGATAAGATCTCTTAGTGCGACTCCCTCTATTTGAGGATACTTTGCGGCAAATTTCGTTCTGAAATTTTGTCCTTTTTTGCGTGATGTTTCAAACTTCGCACTTTCATAATAGAGACGCATCAATTCCTCATTCATTTTCGTATCCCAATTGATGCTCTTCCACGGTATTTCTGTTAAAATGGTTGGCTGCAAATAGCTAACGCTAGCCAAAGCATCCTCAGCAGACACAGTTGATGTTTCACTGCTTACCGTATGTCGCAGATGTTCTTGCTGGCCAGCTGTTTGATTAGTGAGATCTGCCTGACCATCTCGCAGCTCATCATCACCACCGACCCAGGTAGCTGATCAATCTCTCTAGCGATCACCACAAATGAAGAGCCTCACAAAATTGTTATGTGTGGTTCCCCACTGGAGCCCATTAGTATCCAAGGTCTTTGTTTCAGGCGTCATTCACTCTAGTGTCACTCTGTTTACAAACTATTTGTCGCCACACTTTTCTGTCCTGGCAAACTTCATTGGTTCTTTCACATCCATGCATTTTTGTATGCAAGCTCTTGTGTTTCTATGGCTTCTTATGTCTCTTTAGATCAATGTCTCATTCACAGATTCTAATAATTCTTTCGGTGGTCTACCTCTGGGCATTCTGCCATTTACTTTACCTTTATACACTCGTTTCGTCAGTCATTCATCTTTCATTCTTTCAAGATGACCGAACCAACTTAATTGATTTCTTTCCAATATGTCAACTAGTCTCTCTCCTGTGCCATATTCTTTGAGGATTATCTCGTTTCGGACCTTGTCCATCAGTATTTTCCCGCATATTATGCGCAGAGGTTTCCTGCCAATCAAGTTAATTTTACTCCTGTCCTTTTCTTGACAGGTCCATGTCTCGCTACCGTAAGGCACGGTCGGTACGAATATAGAATTATGTATGGCTATTTTAGCTGTTTTATATGTTTTTATTTGTGAGAATTGACCCTGCTCTACCGATAACCTGCTTACCCTTATTTATGCGCCTATCTAACTCCCCATCTATTTTTCCGTCGCTAGTGAAAAGGCTACCCAGATATACGCATGTGTCAACTTGTTCTAATCTCTCATCATTTAGGACAATGTTGCATATTTTTTTCTCACTTTTTCCTTCAAAACCCATGACTTTTGTTTTATTTACGTTAATTTTGAGGCCCATGTTCTTCATGCTTGTATTAAGTTTATTTAACATTTTTTGCAAGTCCTCGATTGATTCTGCCATAACAATCTTGTCATCTGCGAAAGCTAACCCTTCACTGTTACGAGATCTACACCTTCTTCGTCGAAGAGGGCAGTTCTTAGATACTTATCCACAAATATGGTAAATAACCATGATGACATAACGCATCCTTGTTCCACGCCTTGCCTAATATCGAACCAGTCACTCAGTTTCCCATTTACCCTTACACTCGCTTTACTACCTGTATATATTGTTTTTATTGCTTGTAGGAGCCATCCATTGACTCCGTACTCTGTGAGGACTTCCCAAAGTTTACTTCTTTTTACTTTGTCAAATGCTTTTCCTAGGTCGCAAATGCACAGGAAACTTTCTTTTCTACTCTCAAGCTTTTTTCTGTGATCTATCTTATGCTAAATATTTGATCTGTACATGATCTTCCTGGCATAAATCCACTTTGTACTTCCCGTATCTTTTCTTCTGTGATTTTCATTACCCTACGAATATAGATATTTGTGATACAAGTGCGCAAAATAGGTGATTGTGTGCGGGTGTGAATTTCGCAGCAAAAGCCGTAGGCGAATGATGCAATTGCACGAGTTACCATCACCTACGCGCACGTGTATCACAATATATTTTTTGCAACGCCCGTCCGAAAAAGTTGTTAGGAGGTGGTAACGAAAACTACTCATTTGATCTTGCATAGAGTGGATTAAAGAAATTTGTTTGAAAAAAAATGTAAAGAAGGGAATTTTAAAAAAAATTCGAAACAAATTTTTTGAAAAAAAATGTTGTGCAACAAAATTTTTGAAAAAAAATGTGTGAAAAAAAATTCAAGAAAATATGAACACCAGTGTTTAAAGTTACATATGCCAGTGTCTGAAGTCTCGAAAGTGCGCATGCGCAGCTTTTTCACCAGTGTCTGAAGTAAGCCATCTTCAAAATGCGCATGCGCGAAAATTCTTTCGCACACAGTCTGCTCAAATAAGGTCCTTTAGGCACCATTTACGAGTATGAAAACGTCAACTTACGAGGTGGCTGTTGCAAAAAGTAAAAAAACACTTGTATCACAAATAACTATTTTGAGTATATTTTACTCAGGGTACTTAGTAAGCTGATACCTCTGTAATTACTGCAGTTGCTTTTATCTCCCTTCCTTTTGTATATTGGTACGATAAGGCTTTTCTCCAATCGTCTGGGACTTCTCCCATCTCGATACATAAATTTATCAATTCGCACAATCTGTGAGTATACTCGCCACCGTATTTAAGCATTTCAGCGCTAATACTTTCTACACCAGCAACCTTAACGTTTTTCAAGTTCTTAATTATATCTCTGACCTCAGTGACACAGACTTTTTCAATTGGGTTTTCTGATGCATTATGTTCTATGTCGCAGTTCTGTTCCTCTATATCTTCACCTCCTAATAGTTCTTCAAAAGAGTCATTCAATGCGTCTACTATCCCGTCTATATCATATAGCATTTCACCTTTGCTGTTTCTCATGCTGACAAACTCTGTACTTTTAATTTCCTTCATCTGATTATATAATAGTTTCACGGTTCCTTCAAAGTTGTTTTTTATTTTATTTTCTTCAGACTTCCTTCCTACCACTTCCGTACCACACACTTCAATCGCAGTTTTAACAATGGCATCCCGTAATAAAGCCCATACGGAAAAAAATAGTTGTTGAAATTTTGAATGACTGAGTCAACCACTCTAGGATAGGGCTAAACGTATGTCATAAATTGGAAGAATCGTCTTACAAACCTTGATTGATACATGTTTAAAAAGTAGAAAGAGTTGTCGAAAGTACAAAATAATTTCAGTGAAAATGTGAAGACCAGAAGAATAGAGTTCTTGAAACACTGATACACTAAGGCTTCGAAGCCAGTCAATGAAACATTCGATGACTCCTAACGAGTTTTTAGAAAACAGTATAGCCAAGTTAAAAAAATATATATTTCGCGGTTATATTAAATATATTCTTATTCACATAGACTCACGCTTAAGTTATATTTATTTTTACAGATACACACGAACCTATGAAAAATCGAAACAAATTTGTCGGCGGGATTCGAACTACCTAACGCCTATCGAACGCAACTTATCCCTAACAACTAGACCCCATGGCTAACTTGGCACATTGAATATTTTGCACAAATCTCAGTGAAGAGCCAAATTTAAATCCACGCTCATTTGTTCATTGCCGGTGACCGCGACTCCATATTCAGACTTATACATATACCACTTCGCCTGAGCGTCACTATACGTGTTAATACAAGCATCCAATGTGACTATACATTGAGAATATATCGATATCTAGAAGACAGTCAACGAATTCTTCGACAACGTATAAATCAGTTATTCGTTTCTGTGCTAGAGTTTTTGTATTCCAAATATTGTGGAATCTGGAGGACTTTTTATGAAAAATTGAACGCTTGTCTAGAACTTTGTGAAAATCTGCTGAATTCAAATTCGAAAACTGATGTTCCTAGATTGTCTTCCAATAATTCGATGACTTTTTTCACTTTTTCAATGATGTCTGCGGTTATTTAATCAAAATTATACGAGATTCTAAACAAAAAGTGGCCTATCCTAGAATGGTTGACTAGTCAAGTAAAGTTTCGACAACTTATTTTTTTCCGTGCACGCGCCCTCTAAATCTTTATTGCTTCCAAGCTGCTCCCAAATTGTCTTATCTATGCGTTCGTTTATCTTATTCTGAAAATCTATTCGCACTTCCGGTTTCTGTAAATTTTCAACCTTGATTCGCGTTCGTTTCATTTGTTTCGTTCTCTTTCTTATCCAGCCCTGCCCTAAGTTCATTTTGGAGGCTAAAGGTAATGATCAATATTGCATTCGGATCCCCTCATGACTCTTGTATCTTTAACTAGTTCTCTTAGTCTTTCATCCGCAATAACGAATTCAATTATACTGCGGTTATTTCCTTTACACCAGGTGTAAGTGTGGATCATTTTATGTCTAAACCGAGTATTTGTAATAAATAGGCCCTTTTCTAAGCATAAGCTAACTAATTTTTCCCCGTTATAATTTTCTCTTGTTGGATCCCCAAAATTACCTAGCACCCTTTCTGTATCTGTATCCTGATGTTGGACACCGAGCCATCCGTTCATATCTCCTAGCAGAATTATTCTTTCACCTTGATCGCAAATACTTATTGTATCGTTTAAAGTGTCCCAGAAGGCGTTTTTGACTTCTCTCGGGTCACTATCAACTGGGGCGTAGCACGCTATGATAATTAATCTTCTGATTCCTACCTTCATTCTAGCCCACAACAATCTGGGAGACATAAAACCATGATCCTTGAGATGCTGTCTTACTTTTTCATTCATAATTATAATAATTTATTAATTTATGACATAGAGAGACTATAATCCCCCCCCCCCACCACGAAAAATAGTTCAATTTCAAAAATGTATGATCTTAAAATTCATTTGAAGGGCAACACAGCATAAGGGCGTAAGTGCCAAAACCCGAATTGTACAGGATGAACAAAAAACTGTAGAACTTTCGCGAAATTAATTAAAAAAAAAGAAATGCGAAAACAGTTCGAGGTACTGTTAAGCTTCATCGATCCATGGAACTAACATCCTGAAAGAAGCTTCCATCTCCGAGAAAACCTTTGTCAATGGAACGGCGCGTCCCCAAAAAATCTGATTTTTATACATAAAGAGTTGCATAACTTTTGTATTTTCAAATTAAAAAAAAGAAGAAGTAAGTACCTTCGAGCTAATGGTTATCCCTATTGAACAGCGAAAAGAACGCTGAAAAAAATAATCCTGTACGAGAAAACCCTTGTAAAATAGCGGCGCATCCTAAAAATTCAAATTTTGACACTATATATGTAGTGAAAAAACAAGAGAGTACTTTTGAGCTATTACTTAACTCTATCAAACCGCAAAATAAGCATCCTAAAAGAAGCAGTCACATCTGAGAAAACCCCTTATCAATGGTGCGGTGCGTCCCCAAAAACGAAAGTGTGGACACACAAAGAGTTGCATAACTTTTTTATTTCTTTAAGAAATTAAAAAAACAAAAAAGTACTTTTGAGCTATTACTTAGCTCTATTGAATTGTGGAAAGAACAGGCAAAAATATTAAATTACTTTATGAACAAAAATACCAAACATGGATTTTGACCCACTCCTAAATCGAACCAGACCATAATCCTTTACAGAAATATGAGTTAGGTTAAAAACATTATTTTAGGCCAATAAAACGTATTTCCGAAATTTGGCACTTACGCCCATATGCGGTGTTGCCCTTCATTTATTCATAACAATAAAAGTTATAACTTAGCTTCATGTTTGACTGGGATTCCGCGTTTTGTCTTCAAAGCTTCTCCTTAATTTTTGAGTGGAAGTTTAGAAAAGAAAGGCACTAAGTAGCGCGTTTACGGATTTTTTTTTCTTAAAGTGATCGCGCAAAATAGACTGGTTTACTGGACAGTTTATATTTTATTTTCCGAAATCGAGAAACTCGACCATTCTCTAGGACTTAATATTTTAGACTGGTGCCAGAGATTCATTTTCGTATTTTTTTTCAAGTGAAACGTGTGCTGTTGGTAGAGAATACAAAATAATGGAAATCAAGATTCTTAAAAATTCTTCCAAGTCCCTTAAAGCACACCAATAATTTGGAAATTCGTTAAAATCATTCTAAATACTTCAAAGGCTTCAAAATTCTCTCAAATTAGGAAATATCCTAGTATATTTTAAATTGTATAGAAATACCGTCAAATCTCTCATACAGAATCAGAAAATGCAACAAAAACCTCATGGAATCTCTTAAATAATTAGTATAAATAATTAGTAATAAATAATTAGTATTAGTTAACCCTTGATCTATCTTTAAGGTTAATTTATATATAATTGTATTAACTTTTCAGCATAATTATGTAATTTTGTTTGTTTGCATGCTGCAATTCTTTAAAGCTGGAACAATGAAGTACGTCAAATTCGTTTGAAAATTCCAGAGGCCATTTCATCTGTAGGACAATTATAATACTAAAAACAAAGTGAATGTAATATACTTTTTTATATGATTTTGAATAAAGTGTTATTTCTCACAACCTACCTCCTATAATTATAATTTTTTTCGAAATTATTGAAAAAAATTTGTCACGCTATCACAGAATTATTTTGTGAATGTACAGAACAAGAACAGCCTTTAATTGGAAAATAGCCCCATTGGGGCCCCAAAGATGGCCCCTGACATTGATTAGAATTGAAGAAGGATCCTTGTTAGGGGCCTAGCCAAATTAGTTCAGGAATGCTTAAAAGTGAGTATTATATAAAAAAATCTAACGATAACAACAAGGGTAAAACACCCTCGAATGTTAATGCAGATAGAGCCAACACACAGTGTGTATAAAGACCGCCTCTATACACTTTTTTCTCGAATTAAACATAGTGTTAAATTACTTTGTCATAAAACAAGTTTCTTCAGTGGGATAAGTATCACCGGAAAAGACATTAAAACCCACACTTAGTTTTTAAAAATCACATAATCATCAAAATGAACGCTTTTATACAGTTTTAAAAAAATTAAGAATAGTGTTAAACTACCTCGTCATGAAACAAGTTTTTTTTCAGTTGGAAAAGTATCACTGCAAAAGATGTTCACAGCTATCTTTAGTTTTGCAAAATCTCAAAATCATCTTTTAAATATCTTTGTCGGTGATACTTTTCCCACTGAAAAAACTTGTTTTATGACAAGGTAATTTAATACTATTTTGAATTCGAAGAAGATGTATAAGGGCGGTCATTTTAATGATTTTATGATTTTGAAAAACTAAGGGTGGTTTTAAATATCTTTCCCGGTGATACTTTGTCCACTGAAAAAAATTTGTTGTATGACAAGGTAATTTAACACTATTTTTATTTCAAAAAAAAAAGTATAAAGCGGCAGTTTATACATTGTGTGTTGGCCCTATCACCATTAAAATTAGAGAGTGTTTTACCCTCTAAAAATTAATTATCGTATTTTTTCTTCGTTTCGCTAGGCTAACTGCAGAAAAAACTTTTTTTCTTCATTTCGTTCATTTGAACGTTCGGATCTTCAGGTTACATAGCGTAATCAAACTGTGCGCGTATTTCACTATTTCACTGTATTTCACTACATTCATTCAGCGCGCCAAGGTCCCTATAATTTTCGACTCCTGTGTTTATGAAATTTGAATCGTGAGTCCAAATCTTCACAAAACGCGCATTGTACATGTGCCGCTCTGGGAATAACATTAATACTTCTGGGTTGTTGTGAAGGGATAATATGAGTTTTTTGCGGAGTGTTTCACGAAGAAGGGTTAAAATATGTTTAACGGAACATAAATAAAGAGAAATATAATTATTTTGACTGAAAAGTTGCAAATTAAGTGATTAATTCGTAGGAGATATCGTCGTTCCTTGCGCTCACCCCCTACCCCCAACCCCCGGGTAAACGCACACTATCAGAAACCGGCACCCTGCATTTTTTTATTATCCAGCACCCCCTGAATATGAATCCGAAAAGAAACTGCGTTACACTATTTACGCATGCTCAATGTTACCGACGCACTGCACTAAAAACAAAGATCAAGGCGCATTCTGAAATAAAATGTCAGATTTTCATAATTCAAAATGTAGAAAATTTCGCATTTTTCACAATTACCAAATTACAGTTGTCGATGCTTTGATCTTTAATTTTGAAAGGTCTGTTCACGAATGTGGGGAAGTATAAGGACCGAGCGCGCAGTGCGAGTTGAATACATTATCGAGCGCGAAGCGCGAGAACCAAAAGTCGCGCGCCCTAGGTGCGCCCTAGGCGATTATTTAATGATGTAAAATTTTTTATTTTATTTTAAAAGTGGTTAAAGTCAAAAGAGTGTTAGAATGATAATCCTAAAGTTTTTGATTTAATTTGAGGTTATGTTTATATGTACAATGTTATAATATAATGTTCATATGACTATATTAAAAATCGTCAATAAGTTTAAATCCAGCACTTGGCTCTGAACTTCTATGAGGCATTTTGTATTCGAATTAGTATTGTAAGAAGATAATGAATTTGATGTTTTACAGTTCTTTCGTATTTGTCATCCCCATTTTTGCAACATTTTTCTGATGATTTTGTTTATATTTTTCACTAATTAAACTTTGGCAGATACCTATACAAGAAAAATGTGTCGTCAATGAAGAAGGAAACTGAATAGTTGCAGCAAAATAAGAGGTACTTTAAGTCCATTTTTTAAATTCATAACATTCATTGCATTCTCTAAATTTTTAAATATCTTACCAGTAGACGTGAAGCTGTTTTAACACTTAACCCGTAAACCTGGGTCATTCATGTCCGAGCGAAAAAAATACTTGATTAGCCAATCAAGTTCGATCAGTCCCCACCATGGGGCGCTCTGGCCAATCACATGCATCGTAGAGAATACATATATAAGAACAAAATAACCTGAAACTTCAGTTTCAGGTCAGCCCTGAAGAAGTGAACTGCAATATTTACGAAACGTTGGGAAGATTCATAGTTTCGCACACGATCGAAGCCCGAAACAGCTTTGAAATTTAAATTTATTAAAATGAATCATCGTGAAAGCATCAAATCTATTATTCCCCCAATTCTTCAAACTTTATAGGAACAAATCCAGTTTTGTAGCTAGCCCTAAGGGGGCCCTGTATTAAAATTCCTTGAAGGGCCCTTTTTAGAAAAATAAACAAGGGTGTACCGAGATCCGAGTCCCCCGGACCCCGAGGGCCCCGTATCATTGATACGGTTGATACTGCGGTAGCTACGCCACTGCCAAAATCTTACTGCGTGTGTTTTCAATGTGATGTTAGAACAACAACAGTTAACTGAAAGACCCGCTCAAGAAATCATAAGGGTATAAACTTCTAGTATTTTTCAAAATTGTTTAAGTTTCCATTTATAAGATTGACAAATATTCACTGAGTTTTTGCAGGTGAATGCGGACAGGTTTTAATCCAAGAGTGTTTTTAAGATGACGTTATAATATCAACCCTTAGTCAGGAAACTCCCTCGAAAAGTCAGAGGGGTATCTGTAAAATTTTACTTTGCAATTTTTTAAGTCATTATTTTACATTAAATGTATTTTTCCTTCTTGTAGCGTTTTTATAAAAATATATTTTTATAAGATACATTTATTATGTTTTTTAATTATTTATTACAACTTTATAAAAATTATTACTTCTATGTCAGTTGGAATAATTGGTCTATTTTGAATATTCCGCCAGAATTCCATTTGAATCGATTTTATAAATTAATAGTGAGACCCGGCGGCACTGTTGACATAGTTTCTGCTTATCTTTTTCGGCTGCTATGGAGATGCAGCATTAAAGGAATTCAACATATTTATCGCAAGTGCTGAAGATTCGCAGGGACTTTCAGCCTCAAATATGGATTTGAGCTTCCAAGATCATTATGCCCCTTTCTATTTTGATCGATATTGTACTAAATGAATACCAAAATCGTCTCAAATTGTGGCGCCACCGCAGTGCTATATTATGAAGTAAAACTTACGTATTTTGAGTTTGATTAACTCTCTTAATATATACGTAAAATGTGCTTCATTAATTTTTCTAAATTTATTTAATATAGGTAAGTTTTTACTTTCTTAGTATACGATTATATAATTTTGTTGAATATTTATAATATTCTAAAATGACTATCTGAATTCAATTTTCAAAATTACATGTACAAATCATTTAATTTTTCTAGAATTAATTTAAAAGGTTATGAATAAATCAAATTTTCAGAAATGCAATATCAAACTTAAAGAAAAATATGGAGCAAAATTTTATTTCTATGTTTCAATGAAAATAATTGTTAATTACTTTTTATGTTGTGAACTGATTAATTAATTATAAACTTATTCTATTCAAAGTTACATTTTCTGTAATTCTAGCTCAAAAGGCTATTAAAAAATGAAAATTCATCAATGAAAGTTGAAATTTAAAAAAATATATAAAGTAAAAATTATTTGAATGTTTCAATAAAGTTAATTGTTCAATGCTTTTTATGTTGTGAACTGATTAATTAATTATTAGCTGATAAATTTTGTTCTCCATATTAAACTACACAAAGACTGAATTTTAATTGTATTTGTATTTATTCATGAAAAGTTCTTATGGCTAGATAGCCCTATAAGGAACAGGTGACGATTAAAATGTGACGGTGATCGATTTAACGATTCAAATTATAATGATTATTTTACACACATGTAAATGTATACGATAAAAGTATGAAAACAATGAGGACAAAAAACTAGGTAGATAGATAGATAAACGTTCATTTTTTAGCCTGCTGGCCTTAAAAAATTGACTTGCTTACACTTCCATTTTTTTACAGAATTTTCTTAAAACTAACCCTTAAAAACTAACATCCATCCATTCCTTATCTCTAAGACCGCACGCTCTTATCGCCTTGCCTTCCTCGCCTCGCTTTTCCTCGCTCGCATGTACCTACTTTCTTGCATTGCCTCACTTGCCAACCTCTGTTTTCGCGTCTAATACCTACTACTTATCTACTATTTACAATATTTACAACTTATTTATATCTACTTCCTCTCCTATTCACAATCTTTCCTTCTCCATTCCTCTTCCTCCTTCCTTCTCTTCTTCTCCATCTTACCCAACACTCCCTTCACCCATGCTACTGACCTTTTTCCCCCCTTTTCATACATCAATACCTCCATGCTTATCTCACTCCTTTCCACCTCTACGCACTCCTCCAACGAGTGCTCCACTCTTGCATCCCCCTTCCCACACAGTTCACACAACCTCTTCTCCCGAGATATCCAGAACCTATTGAAACCCTCAATGCAACCACACCTCATCCTCGCTATAAGCTCCTGACTTCCTTTCTCTCCTGTCTCACATAAATATTGCGCTCTTGCTCTTGGCATAATCCACACATAGTTCCCATTAAACCTCAAGTCTCTTATTCTCTTTTCCCCTTCTGTCTTCTCTCTCTCCATGCCGTTTTTATTAACCAGCTCATATACCTTTCTCCCTTCCTCGTGCGTCCTTATCACTTCATCCATTTGCAGTTCATTCGTTCTAAAGTACCTTTCCCTCTCAACTTTCATCTTCCCACCCCCTCTCCTGTTCACTTTGCTTCCACCACCTCACCTCTACTCCATACAATAGCACACACATCACTAGTCAATCAAACAATTTTATTCTCCTTCCAAAATCATCTGCGAATAACTTCTCTCCCAACCCCCACACCTGCCTCATAACCACATGTTCCCTCCTCACTCTCTCTTTTATGTGATCATCCGCTCCCCCATTCCTCCGAAACACGAAGCCCAAGTACACAAACTGTTTCAGCTCCGGCACCTCCTTTCCCTTCCACTTCCACTCCCTTTCCTTATCCCTTTCCCCTCCTTTTCTGAGCACCATAACCTTGGACTTTTCCGCATTCAGCTCTAACCCCTTTTTATCCAGGTATCTTCTCACCCACTGCATCATCTCCTTTGAAGCCTCCTCGCTGCTTGCCAGCAACACTATGTCATCTGCATACGCTAGTGACCAAATTCTAAACCCCTCCAATCCTGACTCCTCCTACGACCCCGGCCTACAGCTTACTTTCCATATCCGCAATTAAAATCGCAAAAAGCGTGGGCTAAGTGGACCCCCTTGCCTTAACCCCCTATCCATCCAGAATCCCTCCAAAATCCCCTCCCCTCCTCTTACCTTGTCTTTGGTCTCTTCATATATCTCCCTTACCCTGTCAGTTAGGCCTCTCTTCACTCCCCTATCTTCCATCGCCTCCCACAACCTCCCCCTATCCACCGACGGAAACGCGCCTTTGAGATCCACAAGAAACGCGTACACTCTCGTCCCCTTCTTCGCTAATTCTCTATTCACCACGTGCTGCAGAACGTAGATATTGTCAATAGTACTCCTACCCGCCCTAAATCTTGCCTGCGTCTTCGGCAATATTCCTTTCCCCTCGACATCCTTCCACAGTCTCTCTGCCACCACCATCGCGTATACTTTATACGCCGTATTCATTAGTGTAATCCCTCTATAATTGTCCTGCCTATCTCTATCCCCTTTCTTATACAGTGGCACTATTAACCCCTCTCGCCACCCTCCTGGGAATCCCTCGCCCCTGTGTACTTTCTTCACTACCTCCTTCAGCCTCTCCCTAACGTTTTGTATACTAAACAGCCATGCTTCCTTCTCTACCCCATCCAGCCCTGCTGCTTTTGACCTTTTCAACTTCCTTATCTGCTTCTCTATCTCCTCGTCATTCAACTCCTCCATCTCTGCCCCCCCCGTTCTTCTACTTCCCCCATCCGTCGTCCTTGAATCTGAGCCCTGGAATGATTCTTTGAAAAATTCCCTCCGATCCTCACTCCCTATCTTCTCCCTGATCCGCACCCTACGCTTCCTAAACCTATTTATTATCTCCCAGACGTTCCCCTCTGTCTTAGCATTTGCTAACTCTTCTTCTAGATCTTTCTTATTTTCCCGTTCTTTCTTCTTACACATCAATCTAAACCCCTTCCTCATTTCTGCGTACTCCTCCCTTCTCGCATTACCCTCTTTCCACTTCCTGTACTTCTTCTTCACCTTTCTTTTCATCGTTTTACATTCCCTCTCCGACCACGGCTTCACCATTCCTTTCTTCTTCTTTCTAAATACCTTCTTTTGCACACACCCTTTCACCTTCTCTTTCAGATCCTCCCATATCTCTTGCACCGACGCCCCTCCAAAGCGTACATTTCCTAGCTGCTCCTGATACTTCTCTATCGCCTCCCTCCTTCAGGTCACCCTCTCCCCTATCGAGACTTCTTCCCCGCCTTATCTTCCGCCACCTTCAGCTCTTATCCACAGACTTAATGGCTGATGGTCTGATTCCACCCTCCCCTCTTTTGCGAATTTTTCCGTCTCCTCCCATCCTTGCATATTCATGATCACATAGTCTATCACCGATACCCCCACCTTACTTACATATGTGCATTCTCCCTCTTCGTCCCCATTTGTCATACCATTCGCCACTGCCTAGCCTCTATCCTTCATCCAGTTTCTTAGAATCTCCCCCTCCTTATTCATTATCTTATCCTTCGATTTCCTTTCGAAGCTCTCCCCTTCCCTGAAAAGGCCCCCTTCCCTTCCCATCCTCGCATTAAAATCCCCACTCAGTACCACCATACCATCCTCTCTTTCGCCTAGCAAGTCTTCCACCCTTTCTTTAATTATTTCCATCCCATCCTTATTGTACACTGTCAAAAACTTACACGCTATCCCTCCTATTTTCACTTCCCTCATTTGCACTCCCTCCTTCTCTTCCTCCCCATGAACTTCTTCCTCTAATCCATCTCTAACCCCCGTTATAATTCCCCCACTAGCCCTTCCTTTTTTTTCACTCTGTCCGCCTCCTGGAGTCTCCACTTATACCCCCTTGGCAGCTTTGGCTGTATTCTGTCCCATTCCTTTCTTTCTACCCACGTCTCTACCAGTCTCACAACATCAAATTCCTGGATATACCTCCAGAACTCCTCATCCTTCTTCCTTATCCTTGCTACGTTCCAATACAGCACCTTCACTACTCCTCTATCCTGCATTACCCTCACCCCCTACTGCCTACGAAACAAATTCCCCTGCACTTCCTTCAACACTTCTTTCTTCTCATCCCACACCCACGTTTTCTCGTCTATTTTTATTTTCCAATATCCTACCTTCGCCGATCTCCCTTCACTCCTCTCCCTTCTAGCGTTGTCGTTCTGCATTCTCTGCACATCCCTTTCCTTTCTCGTTAAATCGTGATCGATGAAAACTCCCTCATCCTTTATCCTATTCTTATTTCGCATTACCCCCAACTTTTCTTCCCAGCTCTCCATCTCCACAACCGCCGCTTCCTTGTCCTTTCTCTCCTCCAACTTAACTTTCCCTATCTTGCTTTGAACCCACCCTATGCTCTGTAGCAGCGCTTCCACACCCTCTCTTTCTTCCCCGCTATTTAGTTGCAATCCTTTTACCACAATATTATTCCTCCTGTCTGCCTTCTCTTTTCTCTCCATTCTCAACTCCATTGCCCTTAACCTTTCCCTATCCGCCCTCTCCTCCTTCTCACTTCTACGCTCTCCCACTTTCTCTTTTATCATATTTTCTACCCTCTACTAAATACCTTTAATCTCGCTTCCCCTACCTCCATCTCCTACTTCCATTTCCGTCCTACCCTCTATCTTCTCAAGCCTTTTTTACGACCTTTCCTTCCACCCCCTAATTTCCTCTTCCATCTGCTTTATTTTAACTTCTTTTTCTTTCCTTTCCCTCTCTAACCCCTCTACTCTCTCCCTCAAAAGTTGAAAGCCTCAACGAAGCTTATTAATTTAAAGTTCCGAGCGTTAAACATATAATAATAAATTTTTAATTTAAAGCGTGCAATGGGCTTGTGTGTTATTCATATGAATAGCTAGAAAGGATGCAACTAAGAGATTAGGGAATGTATTTGTGATGGATATGAATTGTAGACGTTGTTAAATGTCGCGTGACAGGATATGCATTACCCAACGTTTCACAATACACATTACTCGTAAATAGTGATCATTATTTACTGTTATTTGGAATCAACGTCGATAAGTCGATTTTCAACTATACTCAAATCTTTGTAAGCATGAAATTAGCAATTTTAGCCCGCATTATGAATATTTTGAATAATTATTTTCAAGTTTCAAGCTAAAATAGCAATGCAGCATGACCAGATAAAGAACTTCTGGGACAGACATTGACTTTTTATTTGTATCTTTTTCTACAAAATATAAGTGATATCTGTGAATCTCAAATATTTTAAAAGTGGTTTTAATATCATTCTTCAATTTTTCATTTTAAATTTGTACATTGGGACAGGTTCATGACAAGACATCTTCGAGAAATTTTCGCCGGTCGACCCAATTTGAATTAATCCGAAACAATCAAGACCATTTAACACTTATTTTATAATTTTGAAAATACTTTTACTGGGCTTATTCATAGTGGATGAGAACCATCACCCTTTCAGAAAAAGTGATATGTGAGTGGGATTATGTGTGCACATGGAAAAAATGCAAACTATTTGAGCAGACAATTTCTTCATTTGAAGTGTTCAAAATTGAAATGCAAGCTAAAGCACTCAAAATGAAACTCTTGAATTTCAAGCTGTTAAAATTACAGCTTAAAAATGTTATTACCCTATTCACATGAAAGCTTTTATAACTTTTCAATTACATAATTTTAAAATGAATCCGCTGAACCGGAAACTTGTAAACTTCTATAAGTTGAACAGTTCATAGATTTCTGGTTCTAAAATACAAATCCATGTTCTCATTTCCAGTATTCTAAATTTAAGATATTTTAAGTAATTTTGAATCAGAAACAACAATAATAAAAATGAAGCAAATAAAAGTTTCAAGTTACGACAAATTAATAATAATTCTTCAATAGTGATTTACACATCAACATTCTATGCAATACAATGGTCACTTACAAAAATTTTAATTTCTGAAATTCAAACAATTCAACTGCATTTATTTGAAAATGCTTGATGAACCTTTTTTATATATTCATTTTATCTCTGCAGATGATTTGATTTCTATGTGAAACACAATTTGTCTACTATTGCAAATATGCGACTATACACGATGTAAGCATAACCAACATTCTACGTACCAGTCAACAAGTTTGTTGCTTTTTCCCTTTGACACATTGTTTTCTGCACTTCAATCACTCTTCAACTGGCAGATTATGTTTTTGTCTACCTTTTTAGGTAGTAATTCGGAATCTGGCACATCTTTCTAATTCAATTTTATATTAAAATTTGGTATGATGGTGTACATTTCAATGACAATATGCTCGAAACGTTTAAAGGCCGGTAACTATCATAACGGCGCCTAAGCTTCCGCTCTCAAATGAAAAGGTCTATTTTCCTAATAAAATTCGAATTTGTTATTTCTTAATTTCTATTGAAATTACTTATTGTCCGTAGTTGCAAAAAACGTTGAAACGTTATCTTGAAATTTGGAAGAGAAGGGTTTGATGTTCAGTAAGTTAAACGCAGAAGTATCGGTGAAAAGAAATTATTAGTTCAATTGAATAATTATTGTAAAACTAAAAAAAAAAAAAACAGTAGGCTAAATATACTTTAATTTGTCGGCGAAAAACAGAGAATGCAAATTGTATTGTAAACGTTTCATTTTTATACTTCCATTTCAAAGATTTTTCATTATGTGTATACTGTATGTTCATAAGAAGTCTCATTTTTACAGGAACACACTACAAAGTACTTTTTAAGTCTGCTATATTTACGGGAATTTTGAAGAAGGACACCCTGTACTGGTTTAAGGTGGTTTGGCCGAGGACATCCCCATTAAGAAAAACCTGAAATTGTTATCAGTTATTCGCGCATCTCTCCGCGTTTTCAAGATCACTAAACAATCGTATTTTTTATTCCCAAAAACTTTTTATTGAGTTAGTTCGAGCTGATCGAAAACAAAATCCCTCTGTAAAATCCTTGAAGTATAATTAGTTTTCACGTTTCTTTGAACGTTTTTGAAAACATTCAAAAAAATTTTTTTTTTAATTTTGAAACTTTTTTTACTGGTTTAGGTCGGGGCAGCCGAGGACCATCCCCCTTTAAAAACCCGGAAAAAAATGTTGTCAGTTTTTGCGTATCTTTCACTGTTTTCAAGATAACTCAAAATTTTTATTTAAAACTCTTTTTATTCGTTCAGTTCGAATGGGTCAAAAACAAACCTCCTCTTACAAATCCTTAAAGATTTGTTAGTTTTCACGTTTTTCTGACCGTCATCGAAATAATGCAAAATTGTTTTTCAATTTCGAAAATCTGTTAACTGGTTTAGGTCAGGGTGGTCAAGGACCGTCACCCTTTAAAAGCTCGGAAAAAATGTTGTCTGTTTTTGCTCATCTCTCACCGGTTTCAAGACAAATCAAAACTCTTTTTATTTTTATTTTTTTTTTATTTAAAAAATTTTTTCATTGGGTTAGTTTGAGTTAGTCAAACACAAACCCCCTCCGCAAAAAACTTGAAATTTACTCAATAAAGCATAAATTATAATAAGTAGGTACTCAAAATAGTTTTAGGAAAAAAATACAATACATTTAAAAACATTAAATACAGTCAAACCTGGATTTTGTGTCAGTTTTGGGGCTGACGGTCGGCTTCAATCCAGGCTTTCCGAACGTAAACAGTCAGCGGCGTATGAACCGTTTCCAGTGGATTTTACTGCGTGGTAAAAAATATTTTAAAAATTGTTTTTCTAAGACAGAGACAAGGGTCAACTAAATGTTTGACGGAAATGAGGAAGAAAGTTTTCTGTTACACGTTAAACTAAATGTATTTCCTGATTAGGTACTCTAAACGTTTGCGGGCCGTTGAGCATCTCGTTTAAAAGGAAAGCTTTCGTTTGAATAATGGATCCAGATACTCTGTCACTCGCTGGATTATACCACTTGAAGACAGCAGTATCCAAAAACACATGACTATTTTCACTAAAACACCGCACGTCTACACTACAAGTGGGAAATACGCTCTGTTGCGTATATAGCGCATAATGATGACGCAGTTCATAACCAGACATACGAAGACGTTATTTAACAGAAAATCACTTTCTTTAATAAATACTAGATTAACTGTCCACGAAAAACACAGATTCCACAATTCTCACGTTAACACTTGACAGCTAGAGGTTGGGACTACGATACTTGAAGTCGATCGCAGCTCTCGTTCTACCATGTGAGATGGACAGAGACGATCCAATTTTATTCCAATGGCAGGTCTTTTCGTTTTGAAATGATCATACTCTCTCTATCTCCGTCTATCCAATACTTGTTTTCTGTTTTTCGAATCGCAGAGCCTATTCGTAGCTACGACAGCGCCATCAAATCAGAAAAAATTTGATCTTTATTAAATATCAACAAGAAATCTTATAGTAAATAATTCATTTTTAACCGTAGTATACCATTTGTAATTAAAATGAATTGATGTTCACTGCTCTTTTCGGTGAACATTGCTCCAATCACTTCGAGACACTACTTCGCGATATACATTCGCGTGTCAGATGGCGCTGTTGTCAAGATCAAGGACAGGCGCATTCGATCCCATCGGGCATCGGCTTCAGTTGGCTCATGGGATCGAAGACCTACTCAGACCCACTGTTGGTCGGCGCGAGCTCGCCATCGTGCTTCGAGTGCATTGTTGGAACGTCATGACGCAGTTAGACAGGTAGGCCGTTCGGGCACAGCGCCTTAGCGTAACGCTCCAATTTTGTCACGCCTGAGTGAGCACAACAATCCCCCCGCAACTCCTCTCATTCATACCCGCGGCGCGGTGTCAATTCTCGAAAACGCTAGATAGAGGCTCGCTAAATCCAGGTTTGACTGTAACACCTGTTGCCAAAACAATAAGCTCACTGTAAAAAAGTTGGGGTAATTTTACATCGTACCACGATGGAAATTATTCGATTTGCGTGCGACGATGTAAGTTTACAGATTTTTGTAAAAACAAATAAAGGCCGTAAATTGCCAGGACCGCATTTAAATGTTGAGGTTATGTTCGTGAGGTTATAAATTTGAAAGCACCCTAGCAGGATAAATAGAGCGCATAATATTACTTTTCTTAGGTATCGTTCTGAATGAAAAAGACATTTTTTTTATTTACCTAGAACTCATCACTTTTAGAGCAATATTAGAGGATCCGAGACGTAATTTTATGACAAAGTCCAACGTGCCATCTCTTTCTGTCAGTTTGTCGATGGATTGTCGATTTATGTCCTGTTCGAAATTTCTCAGGATGCCAAGAAGTAACAATACTACCCGTGTGTGAAATTATGCTACATAGTGCAACTTTACAAAAAAAAGTGTTAATTTATAAGTTCATTTAAATTTATTCTCTAACGTAAATTTACTACGTGCCACACTGATCGAATGATTTCCATCGTCAGTCATAGTAATTTTACATCAGACAGTTATTTCATACTGTTCCATGGGCTGAAATTGGAGTAGATCGTGAATTTCGGATGGACAGTGATAAATTCACCAGGTTATACATTGTAATTTAAAATACACTGCTCGTGAAATTTCAATCTAATTGTGAATATCACAAACGATTTTTTACAGTGCTATTAAGTAATTTGAAATTATTTAATTAAAATGACATAGGTTAATAACACAACCTTGACAAAGTTTTGAACTATATATTGTAACGTGGTTTTCCAATTTTATCCGTGTGCTCTACGGCTAATCACGTGTCCTGGCCGGGGACGGCCCAGGATTGGAAAACTCAGTTACGTTTGTCTATAAAAAACTTTTAGGCTGCCACTTACCTACGGCTGCCAGGTAGGTTTTCCCACCGGAGCCCCGCTGGCGCCGGTCCTGTCGCAACCACTAGGTTAATCACTTGGCTTCCTGCTAGCCCGCCTGAGAGAAGGGATGGGTTCGGTGGAGCGAGAGAAAGAATGCCCGGAAAGTGACGATAATAAGTTCTTTAACACTCCGATTTGTAAAATGAAAACATTAAAAGATAGTCTTTATTCGTAAGAGATAGAATGAACACCAAACAAAATAATAGATGACCCAACCAAACTATTCAAAATCGTGCTCACCGGAGCTGGTCGAGAAATCGCCAGAGTACCTTGTCGGCCAAAAAGCGGCCCACATCCACGGGTCTTTTGAGGAACGCCCGCCTCAACTATCTGCAGTCGGGCTTTGAGTCGGGCGTACCTCACTCTCGGGTATCGCGAGGGTCTCGGCCAACACTACACTTAAATCCACGCACGT
Source organism: Andricus quercusramuli (assembly GCA_932178445.1). Lineage (NCBI taxonomy): Eukaryota > Metazoa > Arthropoda > Insecta > Hymenoptera > Cynipidae > Andricus > Andricus quercusramuli. The sequence goes on from CAKNXH010063417.1 coordinate 53,287, forward strand.
GGTCCCGATGGTTACACCGCGCGAGGTCGAGGGAAACAAACACTGAATAGGCGAGAAAACTACAAAGGCCACTCACCCTGTAGCCATCTTGCGTACGTGGCCCTGTTTCCGTCCATTGAGGCTATTTTCGTTTTCCTCTGGGCTCTCTAAATAGGTAAATTCCCCAGTTCGGTATCTGCGGGTGCACCGCCGCCAAGTCAGGAAACACAAGTAACAGGTCCCGCGTTCATCTTCGTTTCCTTCCTTCTCGAGCCTTCGCGTCGTGCCTCTCGATTGGTCGGTTGGAGTGAAGATGGCTGGCCTGTCGATTTCGGCCAATGGGTGCCTTTGTACTTCTGCTGCGCGCTGCCCATTGGTCCTCACGTGCTACCTGAAATATGGCCGTTTATTGAATCACAGCAGCGACGGGTCGTCCATCCATGCCGTGGTGCAGGGCTGGTTGACTCGGTTACGTACTGCCTTCGACGCTGCGAGCGAAGCTTAACGGTATGAGGTTGCAGGGCTGGCTCGTCCTGTGGCTCGGTGATCTTCTCAATCCCGGCACTCGCCGCCGGCCGTGGCGCTGAGTTGTAACATAGACTGCAAAACATGTCTGTCAGTTACGGCCCCCCCCACCTCACCGGTGTAGCACGACCGTCTGGTAGTGACGCCCTGTGATCGTATCGCCGTTGAAACCTGGCGACTAGCGGTGGCACCACTCTAATTGGTCGTGGAAACATGGTCGTCTGGTAATGACGCCATGTTTTGGTGCCGGCGATAGAAGGTGGCGCTGAGGTATGGTGTGTACTGCGAAACATGGCTACCAGTTGTGGCACCTCCCCACCTCATCGGTGTAACATGGTCGTCCTGTAATGACGCCATGCCAGGCGCGGGACCGGTGCGCCGTGCTGACTTCGCTGCATCCTCCCGTTCTGCTTCCTTGCCGTTGGCTGTCTGCGTTATCTGCTAGCTGTCAGTTTGCTATGTTGTTTACCTCTCAATTCCGTTTGTGCGATTTGTGAAAGATTACAATGAATTTACAAATAAGGGTACTCTGGCGCTTCGGAGGTGTAAGTCTTATTACATTTTAATTAATGGTGCCTTAACCTACCCTTATTTTTCCTGACTGGACGGTAAGCGTGCATTTTTCTTTATAATAATATTGTCCGACCGGCCTTTTCCTCGGGTGCCGAGGTTAAGTCTGGCTTTGGCGAAACCCCGGAAAGTTGTTTTTCACAACTTTCTGCGTTTACACCGAAAACATCGTCACAACTCCCCCGGGCCTAGCCGAAGCCTACCGGTTTTAGTTGCTCGCGCAGTGACCTCGTCTCTCCTCCCTCAGCATTCTCCAACCCACACCCCCGCGCGACTCCTTTGAAAAGTAGCCCCGGAAGCACGTTACGTGGAGAAATAAACATGTCAATCAAATCAAAAGAAACTTAATTGTAGCTGGTCCACTCTGGGTCCTATACCAGGTCCTCCCAGATTCGCATGGCTCTCGCTTCCGGGTCTCTTGAATTTACCCTTGCAACCTGAAACGCCTATTCTTTCTCTGCTTCTGTTCGCCTGTGAAGTTACTTAACTTACTTTTGGGTATTCGTGAATAAAAGGAGGCGATTATCAAAATATTCTATTTATTAGGAAACAAAAGAAGATAAGGGGAAAGAAGTAGAAAATACTATCTCGGTTTAGCAAACACCAATCAAAATCTATGCCAAGAGTGGCAATCCGCTTAGTGCGAGAGAACTCTCAGAACTTAAAAAAAAAATTTCTTCTCATACCATATAGGATTTCAAGAAAAACGAAAGAGAACAAAACGAAAAAAAGAAGAAAAAAAAATAATAACCCCTTCCTCAGCCTCTTATGAGGAGTGGCTTGGGGTTGGGCACTCGTCCCAGCGGTGTCCCCGTCCTCCGCACTTCCTGCATGTGCCTCCGCCCGTTGTGTTCCGAATTCCGGTTCCGACGGACGAACGGCACTGCGCCTCAAGGATGAATGGGCGCGTGGGAGACGTTCCCATGTCCCGGGTGCTCTTCTTGGCTGCTGCTGGCTGTGTTCGGTTACGCCAGAACCCCTCTACCTTCCGGCGCTCCTTCTCCTTCGCCCAGTGTCGCTCAGCTTCCGCGCGAGCTTTGGCCTTGATTTCCTCTAGGCGTTTCTTTTCGGCCAGCTCCCGGCGTACACGGTCCGCCTCTTCCCGGTCTCGCCTTGCCTCAGCGATTCCAGCGGCTACCGCTTCCCTGCTCGCCTGTTGGCGGCGTTCCCACTCACGAACGTGCTTTGGTGGACGGAGACGCTTTTTCAGGGTTGAGGATTCGGCGCTGGTGACCTCCTCGGCTGGTACTCTTGCTGGGCTATCTCGACTAGAGGTCGAGTCCCGCTGGCTCGGTGCAGCTTCGGGGTAGGGCACGTAAGACGGGTCTTTCGCCATGCCGGCTGGTTCCCACCGCGTTGGAGTTACTTTTGGGGCCGATTTCTCCCGGTGGACCGCCTTCTCTGGTCGACTCCTCCCCTCCGCTGGTCTTTTCGGTTCGGATTCCACCTTCTCTTGGACCTCGCCCTCGGCTGTCGGTGGACCCGGCAGGGCGGTGGTTTCCCTTCTGGCGATAGGGTTGGGGTTACCCCGACCAGTTAACTCCCGCTGTCCCCCAGGAGGTGATCCCTCCAAGGCTGGTTGCTGAGGGATGTCCCAAGCTTCTTGGCGCATCATCCCGATCACCGCCTGGAACGCTTCGCAGATTTTTCGGTGCTCTAGTCGGTGGCGCTCCGCTGCGGATGTGGAGAAGACGGAATCTTATGTCGTGTGTTGTCGTTAGTCTTATCAGTTACTAAATACCCCTTATGGGGCCCCAAGGTTCATGCTGGCAAAGCTGTCTCATTGCTATACCACTCCGAGCATGCAAGGGTTTAAGGGGACCGTTAGGAAGGGCTTGGTTACTCTTTATACCCTACTCCCCCCTTCCTAGGCGGTCCCTCCTCGTGGTAGGGGACTAGCAGTTTTACCGGGAATTTTCCCACTAATTGTCCGTCCTCCGTTCCCAACTCGTACACCGACAGTCCCACAACGCGAACTACGACGTACGGTCCCTGCTTTTTCCCACCGAATCCTCTAGTTACCCCCTTTTGGGCTGAGGATGTCACTTGGGCTTTGCGCATGACCCTGTCTCCCTCTTTATACACCGCGTGTCGCCGCCTTTTATCGTAATTTATCTTCTGACGATCGAACGCGTTTTCATGATGTAAGGAAACCAGGTCTTGGAGCTCCTTCAGCTTGACCATTCATTGCCTCCATTCTTCGTGATCTGGTGGGGGCAATTCAGGTGGGGCTTCGACCCTTCGGCGCAGGTTATTATAAGGCTTTGGTTCCCTACCTAAATTTAAGTAGGCCGGGCTGACTCCTGTGGTGCTATGCACGGCCGTGTTGTAGGCGAACCTAAAATCCTTCAAATATACTTTCCACTGCCGCTGGTCTTGTGCTACGTATGCGGAGATCATCGTTTTGAGGACCCGATTCACTCGCTCCACAGGGTCCGTCTGTGGATGGTACACCGGAGTGAACTAGTGCCGGATTCCGTAGGTCTCTGTCGACCCTTGAGACGCTTGGTTGACGTATTCTGTTCCGTTATCCGACACGAGCACTTCCGGTGCCCCCCATCGGTTCAGAATGTGATCCTCAAAAGCTTTGATAATGGTCTCGGCATTAGCTTTTCTCATGGGCGACAATTCAATCCATTTAGTATATAGGTCTTCGAATACCACTAAGTATTCGAATTCTAGTGCCGCCTTTGGCCAAGGACCCCTCACGTCGGTGGCCACTACGGTCCAAGGCTGCTGTACTACTCTGCGGCCCATTAGGCCCGCTGCAGGTCTCTGATCAGCCTTGATTCTCTGGCAGGTGTCGCAGGATCGTACCCACAGAGAAATGTCGCGATACATGCCTGGCCAGTAGTACTGAACCGAGGCTCTCCGGTATGTCTTGTCAATACCCAAATGCGCGGCTTGCGGATCGTTGTGTACCTCGTCGAAGACTTCTTGTCTTCTCTCTGCTGGTACTACCAGCTTCCACGCCTCTAGGTCTTCGATTACCGGGTCTATCAATGGGTTCGTACGGTACCGATACAGCATTCCGTCAACTATCGCGCAGTCGTCTACGATACCACTCGTCCTCCACCGGCTCCAAGGCAGCTATGGGGATTGCTGCTTCCTCCTCATACATCCGAGAAAGAACATCAGGCACGTGGTGCAAAGCTCCTTTCCGGTGTACGACCTCGAAATCGTATTCGAGGAGGTCAAGTGCCCATCGCGCCAATCGACCAGTTGGATTGTGGAGGTTGTGTAACCATCGCAGCGAACTGTGGTCGGTGATTACCGTGAAGTAAAACCCTTCCAGGTTGTGACGGAATTTTCTAACCGACCAGATCACGGCTAAACATTCCTTTTCCGTGACCGAGTACTTTCTTTCCGCGTCTGACATCGTCCTACTCGCGAAAGCGATCACCCTCTCAACGTCGTCTTGCATCTGCGTTAAGACTGCCCCCAGACCAAAATCGCTCGCGTCGGTCTGGAGCACGAACGGTACTTCGAAGTCAGGATATGTCAAAATCGGGGCCGTCGCAACTTGCTCCCTAAGCCTAGCGAACGCGCTTTCCTGCTCGGTTCCCCATTCCCATGGGACGTTCGTCCTAAGCAATTTATTCAGTGGTTCCGCGTCAGTCGCAAAGTCGGGTATAAAACGACGGTACCACGACACCATTCCCAAGAACCGTCTCAGTTGCTTTATGGTCTTTGGGGCTGGGTAGGAGAAAAGAGGCTCTACCTTGCCCGGGTCGACTTGCAAACCCTCCTGATTCACTGGGAACCCGAGATATCGCACTGTCAGTCTCCCGAATTCGCATTTCTTTAGGTTTATTGTCAGTCCGGCACCCTGCAAGCGGTCTATGACTCTCGCTACCCATTCTTGGTGGCCCTTAAATGTCTCATTTACGATGACTATGTCATCGAGGTACGCGTAGACATTTGTCTCCATGTCCGGCCCTATGAGGGACTCCACCAGTCGCTGGAATGTCGCAGGAGCCCCTGCCAGTCCAAAGGGCATCCTTGTGAACTGAAAGAGCCCCATTCCAGGGACTGTAAACGCTGTGTATTCCCTGCTATCTTTGGCCATTGGGATTTGGTGGTATCCCCACTTTAAATCTAAGGTCGTTATATATTTCGCGGCGCGCAGTTGCTCAAGGATCATGTCCATCTTCGGCAAGGGGTACGCATCTTTTTTGGCCACCTTGTTGAGCCTGCGGTAGTCCACGCAGAATCTATATGTCCCATCGGCCTTTCGGGCCATTACTACGGGACTGGACCATCCGCTTTTCGATGGCTCAACTATTCCCTCGGCCAACATTCGAGTCACCTCATCTTGCATATTTTTCAGGACCTTTAGGGACACTCGATAATACCGCTGTTTTATCGGCGGGTGTCCCCCGACGTCTATGCTATGAGTTATTCCATCAGTTGCTGGAAGGACCTCAGGAGGGGGCTTAACGATCCTGGCAACTAACGTGTCCAGTTCCTGTCGCTCCTCAGCTGTTATTTCTCTGAGGCCGCAACACTGTTCTAATGTTGTCGGATTTTCGTCCCTCCTCTTCACTTCCAGCTCCGTACCCTCTTCGGTATAGTGGTGGACTAATTCCGGATAGTCTGCCATATACCAGGCTCGCTTACTGCCATCGTGTACTATTCCGAATGTATGGATGAAATCCATGCCCAAGAACACCTGTTCTCCCATGCTCGGGACAATGTGGATTTTCATCATTCGCGAAACACGATCGATTTCGATAGGAAGATAACACGTGGCCTGAACCTGACTGACGGTACCGTCAGCAGTCATGACCGCTTGGTTCGGTGTCATGTGCAATGTTGCCTTGTACCGTTCGGCTATAACCAAGCCGATAGCTCCCATCACTGTTTGGGATGCCCCCCATCTATCAACGCGAGGATCTTAGGGGTGTTACCGATTCGGGCAGTCGTAAAGACTCGCAGGGTAAGCCCTTTGTCCTCCCTTGGGGGCTCCTTCACTTCTAATCGCAGTGGCAGTGACGGACCTTCCTCAGGTACAACTGCGGGTGGCTCATTCGACCTCAGAAGAGCCAAAATTCCTTGGTTCTCCTGCCAGGGGTTCTGTCGTTCTCTAACCCTCGTTCTTGTGTTAAGAACGATGGTGTCTTCAGTTTCTACCGTGCGTATTACCGGGATCTTATTCGACAAGGGCGACGGAGTATCTATGGGGGCCGAATTCGCCTCTTCGGCTATCCCCACTACCGATGGTTCTGTCGGCTCCCGCCTATCGTGTTCCGGTAATCGTCTGTCGTCCTGTGGGGTCATTCTGGGACTAGAGAAAGAAGGGCTGACCCCTACGCCTTCTCCCTTCTTCTGTTTCCCGGACAATTCCCGGACAGTTCGCACTCTTTGGTGGTCACGTCCTACTTACCGCACCGACGACAATAATTACGCCTTCGGTTCTTCGGACAGCCGATTTGGAAGTGACCCTTTAGTCTGCAGTTCCAACATTCTATATCCGAATCATCCACCTTCCTACCCGAAGTGGGTGACTCAGAGGCCTTTTTTTGAGACTGATCCGACTTACTGTCAGTCGATTTTAACGAGTTCCTTCGGTTCCGAGTGTTCCTATCATTACGCCTGTTGGATCCCTCAGACTTGGGCTTATTCTTGGTTTCGTTTTCGCCCAAGTTCGCAGCTGAGCCCCGTTTATCGCTTTCTATTGTCGCGATTAGGGCCTGAATCAACTGCGCTAACTCCGGCGGATTCCGCGTGGTGTCGCTATCGACTAGAGTCGGGGCGATAGCGGCCACAGAATTGTTCTTTTTCGGCTGTGGGCCCTTCCCCTTGTAGGCATATTCCGGGATAAGGGACTTTTCGGGGGCTGGAGGGGCTATATCCTCGCCTATCGTGGATATCACGCGCTCGTATGCCGCCGCTAGGACCGCCAGACCGTTGTAGTCTGTAAATTCTTAACGTCTGATGGCCCTTCTAAAATCGGACCTAAGATTCGCGTATACCCTATTCATTTGGTCCTCGAGATCCATTGGCCTGGTCGAGAGCTGATAGAGCCCGTACATGCAGGTGAGATAGTCTGCTACCGGTTCCTCTTGGCCCTGCCTGCGTGAGAGAATCTGCTCTTCTAACCGTTCTTGGTAGAAAGCATTCCCAAAGCGAGCTTGAAAATGCCGCTTGCACTGGTCCTATGTGTTCCATCGCAATCTGTTCTGACGGAACCAATGCCACGCAATATCCTTTAAGAGGAAGGGCATCGCAACTAACAACTCCTCGTCTGTGAGGAAAGAGGCGGCTCTGCCCTCTTCGACCCTCCACAAGAAGTTGTCCACACTTGAGCCCTTTTGTTCGTTAAAACTGACCTTCCACCCTTCCACGATTCTTGTCACGTCCCTTGGTTCGCTAAGGGGTCGCATGGGGCCTCGCCCCCATCCATGAGCATACCCGTGACTCGTGGTGGCTTCCGGTTCATATACTTGCGGGGCTCCTGGCCCAAGTGTGTCTTTGCACATAGCCCTCATATTCAGGTCTTTCCTCTCAACCGTGGGGGTACCTGTTCTGCGGGGCGCGACTCTGCTCTCTATTCTGCCGCCATGGCTCCCAATATGGCCCATCCTGGCCCTGTCCCGTCGTTGGAACATATTGCGTTCTAGTGTCCCGGGTAGGACTAAAACTCACGCCTTGGTATCGTCGCGCGGGTGCATGCCCTCCATACCCTGTGTTGTATGACCTACGTTTTACCTGACTTGGCTCTAAAAACTCTGGTGGCCCGTACCTATCATAATTTTCACTTCTGCCCCCAGTTCGCTCCAACCGTTCTTGTTCGAACGCTTCCCCCCTTCCTAAGGTCGGGTTCGTTTGGGGGAAGAGGCTCGAAGGTGGGTAGTGGTGGGCGGTCCGATCCGTTCGGGGCCCATGACTTTCCCATAGCCTATGTTCGCGATGGTCATTTGGAGCGAGCTCCCTCGGGTGAGGCTCTGGGTAATAACCTGGGTACCGGTAACCCTCTGTTTCTGCGTTCCGGCCCCAGTTTTCAGTTTCGTAATGCGGTGTCTCTACTTTAAGCGGGGCTTCCCGATTCCGGGTGTGCCAATCATTACTCGGACGCGTGTCTCTTATTATCGCGGTGGTGAAAATCGGTTGCGAAGTATTTACCAGGGGAGCACACGTTAGGGCACTCACTTTCGGTGGGTAGTATGCCGTCTGACCGGTTGGCCCACTTGTCCAGGGTGTCGTCACACCACGGCTTAGTGGTACCGAGGCTTGGTAATCCCAGTCCTGTCTGGGCCAGTCCTGAGCCCTTCTGGGGCTCTCCGACCTCCTAGTTGCCCCTTGGTACTGCTGAGGTACCGCACTTCCCCTGGAAAATAATTGAGCTAAAGGTAGGGACACGTCTATTCGCTCGTCTGTCGCGCTGACCCTAGTCCTTGTTCCGCGTGGCCTAGTACTAACTTTCGCGAAACGAGGATCCCCTTCCCTATTGCTCCTCGCGTTCCCCTCGGCCAATGTTTCTGTCTGAGTAGGTGGTGCCACTGCCCCCTCATCCCACCTCCACATGTCTCTGCTGGGAGGTGGGGTGTAGGTTGGTGATAGCGCACCCCTCAAGGCCTAGTCTCCCCCCATCCCTGGCCAATGTCGGTGCCCATGGGGGGTCGTCTCCAACATCGTGAAGGGTTGGTGAAACCCGATCCGCTGTCTAGTACTCTCTGGGGGACCCGTTACATTCGCGTTGGTCCCCTCATCCCTTGGTACGAACTCCTGGGGGTCGTCGTCCTCGCGGTACCAGGGTACCGCCTGGTCACCCCCCTGACGCGCGAAGTAACGCCCCAATCGCTCCCGCAAAACTTTATCGACCCCACTCGTATTAAGCCTCAACCCTCTGAGGATTGGCCTAAGAACCTCTCCGGTGAGGTCGTTTGCCCAACTTGGCAACTGCGCCCTTATCGCGCCTAGACTGGCCCTAGATTGCCTATCCTGGCCCTCGATCAACCCTTCTGACGCGGCTCCGGTTACGGACTGCGTTTCGCTATTCATCGAACTTTCCGGTAAAACGGGGTCTTCCCGCGTATCGTGTTGTCTTGGTTCCCCCTCCTTTTGGTCGTAAGAATCCATTGTACTACTTTTTTCAATTTAACGACCTCAAAGAAAAAAACAACGCTGCCAAAAAAGAAACTCAAAACTGATGACGCTTTACCCTTCCTATATCGTCAGACTACCGAAAATTATGCCAAAAATTCTTGAAAAACTCCCAGTCTTATGGAAGTTTTACTAATCCCGGTTCACGTTCCTCCTTGTTCCTGAAAACTCGCAAAATCCCTCCGCTGACCAAAAAAAAACATTATTCCTGTAAGAAAAAAAAAAGAAACTCGAAAAGCAAAAGGAAACAAGGAAAATGTCCTTAAATTTCCGGTAACTTCTCTTCCGGTGAGCGTTGAAAAATTTCGGCCGTTCATAAAACTTCTCAAAATCCACCTAAAACAGGGAAAAAAGGAAACAAACCAAAAAAAAACACGAGAAAGAAGAAATCTCCAAAATACCAGTATAATTCTTCTACTCTGGCAGAATTATTGCGGAAAAACCTTTTTCCCTTTGCACTCAATTGGTTGTTTTTCAAAAATAGAATTCATTTCTAAGGAAAATTACTTTTTGTAACGCACGCACGAAATGTTCGCTTTTCGAGGCATGTATTGCGTGCGGGAAGTGACCAATTCCAAAGCCGTGGTAAAAAGCAGTTATAAAAAGTATTTTCTAGCTGCTGCGCTTGCGCTCTTTCAGCCAGATTACTTTTTCTAGCTGTTGCGCTTGCGCACTTCCAGCCAGATTACTTTTTCTTGCTGTTGCGCTTGCGCATTTCGATTCAGATTTACTTTCCAAGACTGCCGAAATAATAACCTCATTTCATTATGATTTGACGATTGAGAGACTGATTGTGAGTAGTAAATAGTGATTGGACAAACTCGAAGTGATAAGTTACCATAAATGACTGATAAATTACCATAAATTACCGATAAATTACCGAAAATTTCAGAAATTTCTGGATACCTAAAATTTCCGAAAATTTATCAATTTTCCATAAATTTCCGGAAATTTAGCAATTTTTCATAAATTTCCGGAAATTTAGCAAATTTTCAAATTGTTTCCAAAAAGCTTTGGCTACCTGAAATTTCCGGTAATTTAGCAATTTTTCATAAATAACCGGAAATTTAGCAATTTTCCATAAATTTCTGGAAATTTTTGGAATCTTTCCAAAAAGCTTTGGAGACCAGAAATTTCCGATAATTTAGCAACTTTTCATAAATTTCCGGAAATTTTGGAAATTTAGCATTTTCCGGAAATTTTTGAAATTTTCGGATTTTTTCCAAAAAGCTTTCGATACCTTGAATTTCTGGGAATTTTCGGTAATATACATATACTCTGGAAATTTCCGGAAATTTTTGGTAATTTTACCATAAATTTCCAAAAATTACCATAAATTTCCAAAAATTACCATAAATTTCCAAAAAAATTATTCTTATTGTTTCTCAAATCGAAAATTTCCTGCATTTGTTACAAAAAATATCGTGTGCAACAGGTGCTGAAAGTAGACAGTTGCAACTCTTGTGAAGTTTACAGTACTTGCCATCGGCTCATCTTCGGGTCGTTTCCGGCTTGTCTTCGGCTCGTTTACAGCTCGCCTTCGGCTCGCTTCCAACTCGCCTACGACTCGCCTACAACTCCCCTTCGACTCGCCTCTGGCTCGTACAGCAAACTTCGCACTCGTGTGGAACTGCCTACTTTCCGCACTTGTAGCACAATATACTATTTCGAAGAAAAAAAAAATCTTTATTTAATTTTTCGAGTTTTAACCGAGGTAGTATGGATTCAGTGTAATCTGCGCAAATATCTATTACTTAGTTTATTTGCGCAGAACCACAATTATCATTCTAGGTTCAAAGGCGGGTGAGGGGGTGGAACTTAAATCTACAAGCGAGAGACAAGCGGACATGAGAGAAGCAAAAATTACTGATAATTTCAGTAAGCAGGCAGGACTACTTTTCGACCAGTCGACCACCTCTGGCTGCTTATCGTCACCTTCCTTTCCCCCCCCCCCCCTCTCTCTCTCTCACTCCGTTTTCGTCAACATGTGACGGCCCTCTATGTTGGGCGACATTTGTAACGTGGTTTTCCAATTTTATCCGTGTGCTCCACGGCTAATCACGTGTCCTGGCCGGGGATGGCCCAGGATTGGAAAACTCAGTTACGTTTGTCTATAAGAAACTTTTAGGCTGCCACTTACCTACGGCTGCGATACAACTACCGGATTTTCCGAGTTCGTGAGTCGCACTCTTTCGACTCACGAACAACCCACGAAGCTCGTTGAATTTTTATTATTACAGGCGCCAGGTAGGTTTCCCCACCAGAGCCCCGCTGGCGCCGGTCCTGTCGCAACCACTAGGTTAATCACTTGGCTTGTTGCTAGCCCGCCTGAGAGAAGGGATTGGTTCAGTGGAGCGAGAGAAAGAATGCCCCGAAAGTGACGATAATAAGTTCTTTAACACTCCGATTTGTAAAATGAAAACATTAAAAGATAGTCTTTATTCGCAATAGATAGAATGAACACGAAACAAAATAATAGATGACCCAACCAAACTATTCAAAATCGTGCTCACCAGAGCTGGTCGAGAAATCGCCAGAGTACCTTGTCGGCCACGAAGCGGCCGCCCGAGACGCCCGCGCTTGCACCGCGTCGCCTGACGTGCCTTGCGCGTGCCCACATCCACGGGTCTTTTGAGGAACGCCCGCCTCAACTATCTGCAGTCGGGCTTTGAGTCGGGCGTACCTCACTCCCGGGTGTCGCGAGAGTCTCGGCCAACACCACACTTAAATCCACGCACGTGGTCCCGATGGTCACACCGCGCGAGGTCGAGGGAAACAATCACTGAATAGGCGAGAAAACTACAAAGGCCACTCACCCTGTAGCCATCTTGCGTACGTGGCCCTGTTTCCGTCCATTGAGGCTATTTTCTTTTTCCTCTGGGCTCTCTGAATAGGGGAATTCCCCAGTTCGGTATCTGCGGGTGCACCGCCGCCAAGTCAGAAAACACAAGTAGCAGGTCCCGCGTCCCTCTTCGCTTTCTTCCTTCTCGAGCCTTCGCGTCGTGCCTCTCGATTGGTCGGTTGGAGTGAAGATGGCTGGCCTGTCGATTTCGGCCAATGGGTGCCTTTGTACTTCTGCTGCGCGCTGCACATTGGTCCTCACGTGCTAACACAAACATGACCGTTTACTGAATCACAGCAGCGTGGGGTCGTCCATCCATGCCGTGGTGCAGGGCTGGTTGACTTGGTTACGTACTGCCTTCGACCCTGCAAGCGCAGCTTAACGGTATGAGGTTGCAGGGCTGGCTCGTCCTGTGGCTCGGTGATCTTCTCAATCCCGACAACCGCCGCCGGCCGTGGCGCCGAGGTGTAAAATAGACTGCGAAACATGTCTGTCAGTTACGGCACCCCCCCCCCCATTTCATCGGTGTAGCACGACCGTCTGGTAGTGACGCCCTGTTTTGGTGCTGGCGATGGAAGGTGGCGCTGAGGTATGGTCTGTACTGCTAAACATGGCTACCAGTTGTGGCACCCCCCCCCCCCCCCTAAAGGGGTTAAAATGGTCGTCCTGTAATGACGCCATGCCAGGCGCGGGACCGGTGCGCCGTGCTGACTTCGCTGCATCCTCCCGTCCTGCTTCCTTGCCGTTGGCTGTCTGCGTTATCTGCTAGCTGTCAGTTTGCTATGTTGTTTACCTCTCGATTCCGATTGTGCGATTTGCGAAAGATTACAATGAATTTACAAATAAGGGTACTCTGGCGCTTCGGAGGTGTAAGTCTTATTACATTTTAATTAATGGTGCCTTAACCTACCCTTATTTTTCCTGACTGGACGGTAAGCGTGCATTTTTCTTTATAATAATATTGTCCGACCGGCCTTTACCTCGGGTGCCGAGGTTAAGTCTGGCTTCGGCGAAACCCCGGAAAGTTGTTTTTCACAACTTTCTGCGTTTACACCGAAAACATCGTCACAATATGTACATTTATTTTAACCAATTTTATTTTCCGGTTGACAAAATTTGATAGAATAAACTTTGAAGTATTATTTACTTGACAGACAGTTAATATGAAATACCATTCTAAATAAAATTAAAAGTAATTAAAATAGATAGAACTGAATATATATCTCTTTAAGTCAATCCATTTTTTTCTAAAATTTTGCTTAAAAATCGTTTACATTCTTTTTCCTAATTATAGGAATTCATAATAATATAATAGGTATTTTTTTGACATACTTCAGACCAAATAAAAGGAGATTAGTTGTTGAATCCTTTATTGCACACTTTCAGTAGTCAACGTTTCGAAAACAAAAAGTTTTCCTCATCAGGACGAACATTTTTTGAAGTTCTTCAACATCTTGATGATGTTGAAGGACTTCAAAAAATGTTATATATAGAGAAGTTGTAGGCTCCGGAAGCTCTGATCATGGTTCCTTGAAGAAACCAATCCCAAAGCTACTGGAACGTGTATGTCATCTGCTTCTGCTCCTTCTGTCCTAGAAGGTAAGCAAGAGCGGGAAATTTACGCGTGACAACATCAGGCAACATTGTTACTTGGAGTCCGGTCTCTAGCCGCGGATGACCTCACGCGGCAGACAAGACAGTTGGAGATGAAGGTTTCACCTCTGGATAATTTTTTAGAGCTACCAATCTTTGTAGAATTTAAGAGGAACAGTGTTGACGGACCATTATTATTTTTTTTTCAAACTTTTTCTCGGGTGAACCCGGTTTTTCGTCATAGCCACGGACTAAGTCAAGTGACTGATGAGATGAGGATGTTATAAGTTAGTTCATTACGTTGTTTGAAATCATTTACGATGATGTTGTAGGTACAAAATTAGAAGCATGGTGTAGTTTGCAGTTTGGCTTTACCGCTGTTTTCCTTACACAGCGGCCGTGAGTGTTGAAGGTGACACCAGTCGCCTCTGGATGCTTTCTTAGAGCTACCATGTATCACGCCATAGTTTCTTAGTCACTTGCTTCCTGATGGTCTATGAAGTTTCTTACAATGCGGCAGGTGTTTAATAAAACCGCCTTTTTGATGTGGACTCTTCCACCTTTTTTCTCTCGGATCACGATGTCAGGTCGATTAGCTAGGATGTAATGATCGGTCTGGATAGTCACATCCCAATATAAGATGTAATCTTCATTTTCTAAAACGGACATTGGAATGTATCTATAGAAAGGCATCCATTCTGTTAAGAGTCCTAGGTTTAGGGCAAGTTGTTGATGTACAATGCCCGCCACATCATTATGTCTGTCCGTATATTATCTTTGAGCCATTACGCGACAACCATCAATGATGTGCTCGATGGATTCGTTGGTATCTCCATATAATCGGCACCGGTCAACCACGTCTTGATGTAACACGTGTTTGCGATAATTCCTGGTGCTGTTTTTCTATCCTGAATCGCAATGACGAATCCTTCCGTTTCTGGATACAGGAGTCCCTTTCTCAGCCAAATATTGGATGCCTCACTATCCACTTCATATTGATCTAGCGTTTTGGAGTGTTCGCTGTGGATGGCGTTCTGTCTCCATTGCGCTTCTAATTCCTCTATGGTTTCTGCCCTGATATTCAAGGCCTCCTCTGAGGACAAATTCAAGGGTGTGTAGTCAAGATCCGCTTTACAGATGGTGTTGTAAAGCGTAACATCTCGCTTGCTGTTAAAATAGTCTCGCAACTGTATAACTTGTGACTCACACAGTTTTCTGACATCTACAATGCCCCTGCCCCCTCTATGTCGTGGTAGAACTACCCTTTCAATCGCCTAATTACTGTGGTGCATTCGGTGTTTCGTCATTTCTACGCGGATGATTCTGTTTAATCGTTCGAGGTCAGTGTTCGACCATTTGATGACCCCAAAGGAGTACGTGAGAACAGGGATGGTATAGGTGTTGATTGCCCTGATCTTGTTTGCCGAGTTAAGAGAACTCTTCAGAACCAATCGTATGCTGAATACCCTAAGATTCGAGAATACCCATGTATTTATGACTCGCCCTCAGCCATTGCCTCGATGTCATTCCCGAAATCGTTCTCTATCTCTGCGGTCCCTAATTCTCCTCTGGTTAAATGCACTGTTCGGCATTTATCTAGTCCAAACTCCATGTTGATATCATTCGAAAACTGCTTTGTAACATGAATCACTTGCTGCAGTTTCTCGTCCGAACTAGCGTATAGCTTCAGGTCATCCATGTATAGAAGATGGGTCACCTGATGACCATCCTCATTATCATTTACTCGGAACCCATGAGACATGCTATTTAAAGTTTTGCTCAGTGGGTTCAACGCTAAACAGGACCATAATGCACTGAAGGAGTCTCCTTGGAATATACCCGTCGTAATGCGTATTGATCTAGTGATCCTTGGTTGTCCATGATCAAAACACTTGATTCTTGTACCCCGAAGCATCATCGCACGACTTAGGAAGTCAATGATGCGTGGACAAATTTTGTATACTTTCAAGACTTCAAGCAAATAGTCATGTGGTACGGAAGGAAACGCTTGCTTGTAGTCAATGTATGCCATGTGCAAGTTCCTTCGGTGTTTACGAGCTTGCGTCATGGCAACAGCGTCCACGGTGACTAGATATTTACTGCCTCGGGAGTTTTACAACATCCTTTTGGTTCTTCTGTAAGGATATCATTCCCGTCGCAGTGAGAATATACCTTATCTACTATCAGATCTGGATGTTCGATGATCTTCTGAAAACACCGTGCCAACGCAGGATGCACACTAGTGAGGTACTTGTACCAGAAATTGTGCACCATGTCCGGACCTGGAGCTTTCCAGTTACATGCTTCTTTCAAAACCGCTGTAACATCTAAAGCTGTGATGTTCGTCAGCTCCATTTCAGGGTTATTGCTTGCTCCTGCTTTCTCTAGTTGGAACCACGCAGTGTACAAATTGCTTCTGTTAGTTTTTCCCCAAACATCTGACCAATAGTTAGTCATGTCTTCCAATTGAGGGACTTCGGTGTCTTGTTGGTTATTTTGCTTTACACTCAGTTCACGATAGAACCTTCTTTTATCTGCCTGAAAGGTTCGATTTTGTTGCCTTCTTGCACTACTTTTCTTGTACCGACGCAGTCTAGCAGTAAGAACATCAAGTGTCTACCGCTGGGAGTCTATAATCTCATCCAATATTCCTTCTTGTATTGAGTCAGTCGACCCAATTGGCACCTTACTTTGCTGACATCCATATCCAACCTGATCTTCCATGGTGGATCTCGCTCCTGTCTTGGGGCGAAGACTGCATTTAGAGGCCTTGTTCTGCGGCCCAACGTTCTAACGGTTGCCACAGCTGCACAGTATACAAGAGTTTGCACCTCTAACGCATTTTGTATTGCGTTCAAATGCATAGGTAAAACCTTGCTGTTCAAGTGTTCTATTAGTGCACGCAGATCATTTGTGATTTTCATCTTGGGCAGTGAGTGCCTTTGTGTTGGTTCTACATGTCTGAACTCTAGTAGAGCATGACCAAAATTCCTTTCAAGGTGCTGTAGATTTTCTGGGACTTCGCTGTTTATATCATCGTTTATGATATCCGGATGTGGTTCTAGTCCATCCGGTACTTGATGTTCATTATCCCTAGCACCTATGTCTTCAGCTGCAATCAAGTTTTCGTTTTCCACATCTTCCAATGGAATTTCATCAATAGGAAGCTGCTGTTCCACTTCCATTTCGATGGCAGCTATTTCAACAGCCGAAAGCAATTTGTTTACAGATATCGAGCGTTTTTGATCTGCTAGATTCTGCTCATTTATTCTTGTGGCTAGCCCTGAGTACTTAAGTAAGAAGAGACGATGATGTTCTCTCCTTACGCTTTGCCCACTTTTCTTTGCCAACAAATAAAAGCGCATCACATCTCTGTTCATATGTTATGTCCATTTTAATCGCTTCCTTGGTTGTTGAACTTCGGCTTCTGGCACTGGTTGTATTAGGCCATCTACCTCCAGAGGATGTGGTGGTGCTGAATCATCACCAGGTTGAGGAACAACATCAGTTGCCACTGCTTGTTCGTGTGACGCGGCTTCCTCTAACTGCTGTTCATTGCCGTTGTTCTTCCACTCCAAATTAACCTGCTGTTTAATCTCCACTGCTCGATCTTCTGAGATGAGTTGATTAGTCCTGATGTCCTGACCATCTTGCAGCTCACCATCACCACCGTCCCGCATGCTGTGGCCCCCAGCGGTGGCTCAAGGGGCGCCCCGACGATCCTCGGGTAGCGACAAGCGTTTCAAAATTTTTAAAATACTCTCCATTATCACTTTCCTCTTCGTTTTTTGCCTGTCTCGCATGGGAAACCCTGTCAGTAGCAATGCTACGGCCAACATAGCCTTCAAATTCATGAGAGGAAAGCTCAAGCCCTACCGCGACGACAACGCGAGAACACCTTCGGTAGGGTTATTATTATTTTTTTTTTCATACTTTTTCTCGGATGAACCCGGTTTTTCGTCATAGCCACGGACTAAGTCAAGTGACTGATGAGATCAGGATGTTATAAGTTATTTCAATACGTTGTTTGAAATCATTCACGATGATGTTGTAGGTACAAAATTAGAAGCATGATGTAGTTTGCAGTTTGGCTTTGCCGCTGTCATCCTTACACAGCGGCCGTGAGTGTTGAAGGTGACACCAGTCGCCTCTGGATGCTTTCTTAGAGCTACCATGTCGGGTTATTATCTGGGTTATTATTATTTTTAGAGAAGTTGTAGGCTCCGGAAGCTTCGATCATGATTCCTTGAAGAAACCAATCCCAAAGCTACTGGAACGTGTACGTCATCCGCTTCTGCTCCTTCTGTCCTAGAAGGTAAGCAAGAGCGGGAAATTTACGCGTGAGAACATCGGGCAACATTGTTCCTTGGAGTCAGGTCTCTAGCCGCGGATGACCTTACGCGGCAGACAAGACAGTTGTAGATGAAGGTTCCACCTCTGGATACTTTTTTAGAGCTACCAATCTTTGTAGAATTTAAGAGGAACAGTGTTGACGGACTAGATGGAGTGATCCCAGGAGAACAGCCTTTTGCATCCGGTTTGCGATGAAATGAGCCTGACGCTGGCAAGCCGGAATCTTGTTGAGTTGGCTGATAAATGAAGCTTTCATACCTCCAAGACAGCCGATTATGAGAATTATAAGATGGACTTCGTAGCCTTGGTACAGCCTACTCAGCTCGAAAAGAAGTGCTTGATATTTCGCCTATTTCGCCTGTTTTTCTCCCTCCTTTGCCGTGATATTACCATCGGCTGGTGCCGAGAATTCAATCACGTAAATGATCTTGTTCTTCAGGTCTTGGAGGACAATGTCAGGCTTCGTAGCACTGATACGTTGATTGGTGGAGAATGAGAAATTCCAGTAGATCTTACACTGATCATTCTCCACAACTGACTCGAGCTCCCCCTGGGCGTATGGCAAGACGGGCAATAGATCAACACCATAGAAATGCCTGAGATGGTAATATAACACTTTTAGAGCTGCATTGTGTCTCTCTATGTATGCGTAGCATGCATATTTAGAGCATCCACTGAGAACATGTCCAAGTGTTTCGGGCTCTTGCTTGCACGCTCGGCAGTTGGTATCGTGTACAGGTACATTCATTATGCGCTCGCGGTAAGCTAAGGTGTCTATGACGCCGTCTTGACAGGCAAAAAGAAATCCCTCGGTCTCCTATCTCAATCCAGCAGACTTGAGAAACATGTTGGACAGACCCATTGAGAGCTCTTCTCTACGTATGATGCCGTAGAACTTACCATGAAGGGGTTTGTCAGCATGTTCTCTTAGTAGGAGCGTATGTTCTGCTTCCTGTATACGACTTTTGAGCACCAGAGGTGTTAGTGATGCTAGCCCATGTGTAGTGTGGCTGAAATTAAATGGGAGGTCAAGCTCCTCTGCGGCCCTATCTGCGGCATGGTATAAAAACACCGCAGCATTGGCGACTTCATGTTGATGTACAAGTCGCATAAGGGAATCCGTGCTTTTTAGAACTGAGCAGGCTGTAGCCAGAACCGTTCTTCGATGAAGACACTCTAAGCTTAGCAAGCCTCTACCCCCTTTATCGCTAGGGAGATATATCCGAGGTACGGAAGATCTAGGATGAAGACTTCGATGTATTGTCATCATCTGGCGTGTGCTTCGATCAAGTTGCTTCAATTCATCGACGTTCCGTTTTACTGCACCAAACGTGTAGAGCAGTATAGGAACGGCCAGCATAATGGTGGCCTGGATCTTATTCTTTCCAGATAATTCGGAAGCCCAAATTTTTCTGAGAATTTGGCGATACCTTTTTCCAAGGGCCGTTTTCAAGTTATGCACATTTTGGGTTTCCGCTTGCGGTATTCCAAGATATGTATATGTTTCTCCAATACCAAGATGTTGAATGGTATTTCCGCCTATGAGTTGAACATCCTGATCGTCACGGGATGATGTAGTTTCTAGTCTTCCTTGGTGTATGTGTACGCAGGCACACTTGTCCAGTCCGAAGCTCATGCCAATCGCTTTAGAATACCTATTTACCGCATCTACAAGGATGTTAAGGTCCTTTTTTGAGGAAGCAAAGAGTTTAAGGTCGTCCATGCATAAAAGGTGGTTGACCTTATATTCTCTTCTGTTCGGCGGGCCACATAGGTATCCAGAGCTTTTGCCTCGGAGCACAATAGATAGAGGCAAGAGGGAAATGCAGAAAAGTATCGGACTTAGAGAGTCTCCTTGAAAGACCCCCCTCTTATATGTGACAAAGCTTGTAGTCACTTGTCTTCTGTCAGATGTTATGACAAATCTTGTCCGCCACAAGAGCATAAGCTCTTTTATGCATCTCACTATTTTTGGATGCACCTCCATGCACTCAAGGAGCTTGATAAGAAGCTCATGGTTCGTGTTCTCGAATGCCTTACGGTAATCAATCCAAGCCATGGACAGATTGCGTCGATACCTGATCGAGTCCTGGGTAATACACCTGTCTATTAACAGATTCTCCCTGCAACCTGCCAGCCCTCTCTTGCATCCACGTTGTTCGACTATTGCACTCCATACCGGCTCGATAGATGTCAATATCCTCTCTTTGAGGATGCCAGTGAATAACTTGTAGCTGGTGTTTAAACAAGCTATGGGCCTGTAGTTCTTTGGACATGACAAATCTCCGGCCTCAGGGATCAATACCGTGCGTCCTTCCACTAGCCACTGCGGGACGGGTTGTTCTCCGTTTAAGAAAGTAGTAAATATACGAGCTAGATGTTGGTGCGTAGAAGTAAACTTCTTCCACCAAAAGTTGTTGATTTTATCTGGCCCTGGCGCCGAAAAGTTCTTAGTTCTAGCGATAACTTTCTTCACCTCTTCAGCAGTAATTAGTGGACACTCTTCCTCTGGACCTTGTAACCTTTGCCTTTGGCAAAAGTTACGAAAGAGTGATATATCGGAAGCGTCTTCATTCAGCTGATAAGTATCTCCATATACTTGCTCCCAGAAGACTTGAATCTCTTCTCGACTAAGCGGATTTTTAGCTACACATGACGCTTTATTGAACAGACGGGAAGGATTAGTAGAAAAGGTGGAATTTTCCTGAATCCACTTAACTCGCCGTTCAAGGCGCTGTTTCGCTGTTGAAAGAGATCTTACTTTTTGCGTCCAGTGCTGCTTGATGGTCGACAGTTTACACTTGTTCAGGGTGTGATTTGCTTTCCTCAAGTTTCGAGCAAGTGCCCTAACTTTTGGAGTGAACTTTTTATTTGAAGTTATGTAGATAATCACGCATTGAACATTTGATGCATGCCGTCTCGCCGTTTCAATTTTGAACTGAAGCTGTGTAATACGCTCGCGTGTCTTACTCAGACGTTCCGAAGTATCGTTACTTCTATCGTCGCTAAGCAAGGAGATCGCCTTCTCGTAAACTACACAGTTCAGATTCCAGAGATTAACATCTTCGGGGAGCAAATTGCGGAAAAAAATATTAGCTTCAGCTAATTTGTCCATCCTGAGGAAAACTTTTTGGTGGATAGATTTGCTACTTCTCATGGTGGCATTGTCGGCTATCTGCAAAGGTGGTCTTGCTGGAACGGGTGGAATGTTCGCTGGAGGATGTTGCTCCTCTTCCTGCTGATGAAGAGCTTCATATCCGTTTTTTCGCAAGAAGGATACCTGATCTCTTAAATACTGAGGCGTTTTATGAGCATATTCCGGGTGCA
>CAKNXH010063417.1:78040-125020 GCA_932178445.1 Andricus quercusramuli
AGTTACGAAAGAGTGATATATCGGAAGCGTCTTCATTCAGCTGATAAGTATCTCCATATACTTGCTCCCAGAAGACTTGAATCTCTTCTCGACTAAGCGGATTTTTAGCTACACATGACGCTTTATTGAACAGACGGGAAGGATTAGTAGAAAAGGTGGAATTTTCCTGAATCCACTTAACTCGCCGTTCAAGGCGCTGTTTCGCTGTTGAAAGAGATCTTACTTTTTGCGTCCAGTGCTGCTTGATGGTCGACAGTTTACACTTGTTCAGGGTGTGATTTGCTTTCCTCAAGTTTCGAGCAAGTGCCCTAACTTTTGGAGTGAACTTTTTATTTGAAGTTATGTAGATAATCACGCACTGAACATTTGATGCATGCCGTCTCGCCGTTTCAATTTTGAACTGAAGCTGTGTAATACGCTCGCGTGTCTTACTCAGACGTTCCGAAGTATCGTTACTTCTATCGTCGCTAAGCAAGGAGATCGCCTTCTCGTAAACTACACAGTTCAGATTCCAGAGATTAACATCTTCGGGGAGCAAATTGCGGAAAAAAATATTAGCTTCAGCTAATTTGTCCATCCTGAGGAAAACTTTTTGGTGGATAGATTTGCTACTTCTCATGGTGGCATTGTCGGCTATCTGCAAAGGTGGTCTTGCTGGAACGGGTGGAATGTTCGCTGGAGGATGTTGCTCCTCTTCCTGCTGATGAAGAGCTTCATATCCGTTTTTTCGCAAGAAGGATACCTGATCTCTTAAATACTGAGGCGTTTTATGAGCATATTCCGGGTGCATATTGCCCCAACGGTCATGTAACCTCTTCATGAATCCTCTCCGCGCCGGTGAGCTTCTTTGCCAACAGGTAAGAAGGTCCCTCCTGAGTTGGTCCGACCATTTAAATCGATGTTCTCGCGTTTGTCCGGGGTCATTGCCTGGTCGTCGCCTCGGTTCGTTCCTATTGCCACTCCCAACTGAACCATGGCCTCCATCCGAGAGAGGCCTATTGTGGGTGGCACTGCGCGATACTTGTGTCGTAACCGCATAACTCGTTGAATTGGGGAGTTAGCCCAAAGCAACGCGGCTGACTGCAAGAGCCGAAGCTCTCGGGCGATGGGGTCGCCACATCCCTACGCTACTATACCTTATTATTATGAGAAGTTGTAGGCTCCGGAAGCTTTGATCATGATTCCTTAAAGAAACCAATCCCAAAGCTACTGGAACATGTACGTCATCCGCTTCTGCTCCTTCTGTCCTAGAAGGTAAGCAAGAGCGGGAAATTTACGCGTGATAACATCGGGCAACACTGTTCCTTGGAGTCAGGTCTCTAGCCGCGGATGACCTTACGCGGCAGACAAGACAGTTGGAGATGAAGTTTCACCTCTGGATACTTTTTTAGAGCTACCAATCTTTGTAGAATTTAAGAGGAACAGTGTTGACGGACCAGATGGAGTGATCCCAGGAGAACAGCCTTTTGCATCCGGTTCGCGATGATATGAGCATGACGCTAGCAAGCCGGAATCTTGTTGAGTTGGCTAATAAATGAAGCTTTCATACCTCCAAGGCAGCCGATTATGAGAATTATAAGATGGACTTTGTAGCCTTGGTACAGCCTAATCAGCTCGAAAAGAAGTGCTTGATATTTCCAGAGATTAACATCTTCGGGGAGCAAATCGCGGAGAGCAGTATTAGCTTCAGCTAATTTGTCCTTCCTGAGGAAGACTTTTTGATGGATAGATCTCCTACTTCTCATATTGGCATTATCGGCTATCTGCAAAGATGGTCTTGCTGGAACGGGTGGAATGTTCGCTGGAGGTTGTTGCTCCTCTTCCTGTTGATAAAGAGCTTCATATCCGTTTTTTCGCAAGAAGGATAACTGATCTGTTAAATACTGAGGCGTTTTATGAGCATATTCCGGGTGCATATTGCCCCAACGGTCATGTAACCTCTTCATAAATCCTCTCCGCGCCGGTGAGCTTCTTTGCCAACAGGTAAGAAGGTCCCTCCTGAGTTGGTCCGACCATTTAAATCGATGTTCTCGCGTTTGTCCGGGGTCATTGCCTAGTCGTCGCCTCGGTTCGTTCCTATTGCCACTCCCAACTGAACCATGGCCTCCATCCGAGAGAGGCCTATTGTGGGTGGCACTGCGCGATACTTGTGTCGTAACCGCATAACTCGATGAATTGGGGAGTTAGCCCAAAGCAACGCGGCTGACTGCAAGAGCCGGAGCTCTCGGGCGATGGGCTCGCCACATCCACATTATTATTATTATTTTTTTTTTTTTCATACTTTTTCTCGGATGATTCCGGTTTTTCGTCATAGCCACGGACTAAGTCAAGTGACTGATGAGATCAGGATGTTATAAGTTATTTCAATACGTTGTTTGAAATCATTTGCGATGATGTTGTAAGTGCAAAATTAGAAGCATGATGTAGTTTGCAGTTTGGCTTTGCCGCTGTTATCCTTACACAGCGGCCGTGAGTGTTGAAGGTGACACCAGTCGCCTCTGGATGCTTTCTTAGAGCTACCATGTATCACGCCATAGGTTCTTAGTCACTTGCTTCCTGATGGTCTAGGAAGTTTCTTACAATGCGACAGGTGTTTAATAAAACCGCCTTTTGAGCTGCCGCCAGTACCCTACTGACTCCTAAATGTTCAAGATGTTCAGTGCATCTTGCGTGCACATTGCCTGTAGCCGAAATCACAATAGGATGAATAGATGCATGTTTCACATTCCTCCATATTGCCTTAATTTCATGCCTTAGCTCGCTATACTTATGAATCTTGGTTGTATAGGTTGCCTGCAAATTTCGGTTGAGCGGACAAGCAATGTCGACGATGTAGACTCTTCCACCTTTTTTCTCTCGCATCACGATGTCAGGTCGATTGGCTCGGATGTAATGATCCGTCTGGATAGTCACATCCCAATATAAGATGTAATCTTCATTTTCTAAAACTGACATTGGAATGTATCTACAGAAAGGCATCCATTCTGTTAAGAGTCCTAGGTTTAAGGCAAGTTGTTGATGTACAATGCCCGCCACATCATTATGTCTGTGCGTATATTCTCTTTGAGCCATTACGCGACAACCATCAATAATGTGCTCTATGGATTCGTTGGTATCTCCACATAATCGGCACCAGTCAACCACGTCTTGATGTAACACGTGTTTGCGATGATTCCTGGTGCTAACAACTCTATCCTGAATCGCAATGACGAATCCTTCCGTTTCTGGATACAGGAGTCCCTTTCTCAGCCAAATATTGGATGCCTCACTATCCACTTCATATTGATCTAGCGTTTTGGGGTGTTCGCTGTGGATGGCTTTCTGTCTCCATTGCGTTTCTAATTCCTCTATGGTTTCTGCCCTGATATTCAAGGCCTCCTCTGAGGACAAATTCAAGGGCGTGTATTCAAGATCCGCTTTACAGATGGTGTTGTAAAGCGTAACATCTCGCTTGCTGTTAAAATAGTCTCGCAACTGTGTAACTTGTGACTCACACAGTTTTCTGACATCTACAATGCCCCTGCCCCCTCTATGTCGTGGTAGAACTACCCTTTCAATCGCCGAATTACGGTGGTGCATTCGGTGTTTCGTCATTTCTACGCGGATGATTCTGTTTAATCGTTCGAGGTCAGTGTTCGACCATTTGATGAGCCCAAAGGAGTACGTGAGAACAGGGATGGCGTAGGTTTTGATTGCCCTGATCTTGTGTGCCGAGTTAAGAGAACTCTTCAGAACCAATCTGAGTCTTATAGTGAAGGCAGTCGTTAGGCTTTTCTTAACTATGGTATGCTGAATACCCTTAGATTCAAGAATATCCAGTTATTTGTATGACTCGCCCTCAGCCATTGCCTCAATGTCATTCCCGAAATCGTTGTCTATCTCTGCGGTCCCTAATTCTCCTCTGATTAAATGCACTGTTCGGCATTTATCTAGTCCAAACTCCATGTTGATATCATTGGAAAACTGCTTTGTAACATCAATCACTTGCTGCAATTTCTCGTCCGAACTAGCGTATAGCTTCAGGTCATCCATGTATAGAAGATGGGTCACGTGATGACCATCCTCATTATCATT
This sequence comes from Andricus quercusramuli, assembly GCA_932178445.1. NCBI lineage: Eukaryota > Metazoa > Arthropoda > Insecta > Hymenoptera > Cynipidae > Andricus > Andricus quercusramuli. The sequence continues at coordinate 82,115 of CAKNXH010063417.1, forward strand.
TACTCGGAACCCATGAGACATGCTATTTAAGGTTTTGCTCAGTGGGTTCAACGCTAAACAGAACCATAATACACTGAAGGAGTCTCCTTGGAATATACCCGTCTTAATGCGTATTGATCTAGTTATCCTCAGTTGTCCATGATCAAAATACTTGATTCTTGTACCCCATAGCATCATCGCACGACTTAGGAAGTCAATGATGCGTGGACAAATTTTGTATACTTTTAAGACTTCAAGCAAATAGTCATGTGGTACGGAAGGAAACGCTTGCTTGTAGTCAATGTATGCCATGTGCAAGTTCCTTTGGTGTTTACGAGCTTGCGTCATGGCAACAGCGTCTATGATGACCAGATCTTTACTGCCTCGGGAGTTTTTACAACATCCTTTTTCTTCTTCTGTAAGGATGTCATGCTCGTCACAGTGAGAATAAACCTTATCTGCTATGATAGCTGTAAGACATTTATATATTGTTGGAAGACAGGCTATCGGTCGAAATTCAGATGGATTATGAGCGTCTGGTTTTTTAGGCAACATATACGTAGTACCCTGCAGCATAAAGCCTGGCATCAGATCTGGATGTTCGATGATCTTCTGAAAACACCGTGCCAACGCAGGATGCACACTAGTCAGGTACTTATACCAGAAATTGTGCACCATGTCCGGACCTGGAACTGTCCAGTTACATGCTTTTTTCAAAACCGCTGAAACTTCTAAAGCTGTGATGTTCGTCAGCTCCATTTCAGGGTTATTGCTTGCTCTTGCTTTCTCTAGTTGGAACCACGCAGTGTCCAAATTGCTTCTGTTAGTTTTTCCCCAAACGTCTGACCAATAGTTAGTCATTTCTTCCAATTGAGGGACTTCGGTGTCTTGCTGGTTATTTTGATGTACACTTAGTTCACGATAGAACCTTCTTTCGTCTGTCTGAAAGGTTCGATCTTGTTGCCTTCTTGCACTACTTTTCTTGTACCGACGCAGTCTAGCAGTAAGAACATCAAGTCTCTGCCGCTGGGAGTCTATAATCTCATCCAATATTGCTGGTGTCAATGTCTCGATCTTCCATGGCGGATCTCGCTCCTGTCTTGGGGCGAAGACTGCATTTATAGGCCTAGTTCTGTGGCCCAACGTTCTAACGGTTGCCACAGCTGCACAGTATACAAGAGTTTGCACCTCTAACGCATTTTGTGTTGCGTTCAAATGCATAGGTAAAACCTTGCTGTTTAGGTGTTCTATTAGTGCACGCAGATCATTTGTGATGTTCATCTTGGGCAGTGAATGCCTTCGTGTTGGTTCTACATGTCTGAACTCTAGTAGAGCATGACCAAAATTCCTTTCAAGGTGCTGTAGATTTTCTGGGACTTCGCTGTTTATATCATCGTTTAGGATATCCGGATGTGGTTCTAGTCCATCCGGTACTTGATGTTCATTATCCCTAGCACCTATGTCTTCAGCTGCAATCAAGTTTTTGTTTTCCACATCTTCCAATGGAAGTTCATCAATAGGAAGCTGCTGTTTCACTTCCATTTCGATGGCAGCTATTTCAATAGCCGAAAGCAATTTGTTTACACATATCGAGCGTTTTTGATCTGCTAGATTCTGCTCATTTATTCTTGTGGCTAGCCCTGAGTACTTAAGTAAGAAGAGACGATGATGTTCTCTCCTTACACTTTGCCCACTTTTCTTTGCCAAAAAATAAAAGCGCATCACATCTCTGTTCATATGGTATGTCCATTTTAATCGCTTCCTTGGTTGTTGAATTTCGGCTTCTGGCACTGGTTGTATTAGGCCATCTACCTCCGGAGGATGTGGTGGTGCTGGATCATCACCAGGTTGAGGAAGAACATCAATTGCCACTGCTTGTTCGTGTGACGCGGCTTCCTCTAACTGCTGTTCATTGCCGTTGTTCTTCCACTCCAAATCAACCTGCTGTTCAATCTCCATTGCTCGATCTTCTGAAATGAGTAGATTAGTCCTGATGTCCTTCACCTTAGCGATAAGATCTCTCAATGCGACTTTCTCTATTTGAGGATACTTTGCGGCAAATTTTGTTCTGAAATTTTGTCCTTTTTTGCGTGATGTTTCAAACTTCGCACTTTTATAATAGAGACGCATCAATTCCTTATTCATTGTGGTATCCCACTTGATGCTCTCCCACGGTATTTCTGTTAAAGTGGTTGGCTGTAAATAGCTAACGCTAGCCAAAGCATCCTCAGCAGACGCAGTTGATGTTTCACTGCTTACCGTATGTCGCAGATGTTCTTGCTGGCCAGCTGTTTGATTAGTGAGATCTGCCTGACCATCTCGCAGCTCACCATCACCACCGTCTCGCATGCTGTGGCCCCCAGCGGTGGCTCCAGGGGCGCCCCGACGATCCTCGGGTAGCGACAAGCGTTTCAAAATTTTTAAAATACTCTCCATTATCATTTATGGGTTTTGGTGTTCCTCTTAGTCACTTTCCTCTTCGTTTTCTGCCTGTTTGGCATGGGAAACCCTGTCAGTAGCAATGCTACGGCCAACATAGCCTTCAAATTCATGAGAGGAAAGCTCAAGCCCTACCGCGACGACAACGCGAGAACAACACATTATTATTATTATTATTATTATATCATTAAGCTATTTCCCTTCCAGGGTAGGCGTGACTTGCTCGGTTGGAAGATAGTAGTGTGTAGGTGAGTATATAGGTATAAGGTTTGATTTTTAAAAATAGCAATAACAATAACAATTTGATTTATAACAATATAACACAACGTATATAGGTGTTAGGTATAGATATTCTAGATTGATCTGGTATTCTCGTGTTATTTATTTAACTGACACGTTCATTCCGCAACACTGCTCCGACCCAGGTTGCTGATCAATCTCTCTAGCGATCACCCCAAGTGAAGAGCCTCACAAAATCGTTATGTGTGGTTCCCCACTTGGGCCCATTAGTATGCAAAGTCTTCGTTTCATGCGTCATTCACTCTATTGTCACTCTGTTTACAAACTATTTGTCGCCACACTTTTCGGTCCTGGCATACTACTCTAGCTTCCTTCACGTCCATGCATTTTTTCATGCAAGTTCTCGTGTTTCTATGGCTTCTTATATCTCTTCGGATCAGTGTCTCATTCACAGATTCTAACGATTCTTTCGTCGGTCTACCTCTGGGCATTTTGCCATTTACTTTACCATCATACACTTGTTTGGTCAGTCGTTCATCTTTCATTCTTTCAAGATGACCGAACCATCTTAACTGATTTCTTTCCCACGTGTCAACTATTGTCTCTTTTGCATCACATTCTTTGAGGATTATCTCGTTTCGGACTTTGTCCATCAGTGTTTTCCCGCATATTGTGCACAGAGGTTTCATACCAATCGAGATAATTTCACTCCTGTCCTTCTCTTGACAGGCATGTCTCGCTACCGTATAGCTCAAACGGTAGTACATAGAATTATGTATGGCCATTTTAGCTTTTTTTTTATATGTTTTCATTACTGAGCATGGACCCTTCTCTACCGATAACCTGCTTACCCTCATTTATGCGCCTATCTAACGCCCCATCTATTTTTCCGTCTCTAGTGAATAGGCTACCCAGATATACGTACTTGCCAACTTGTTCTAATCTCTCATCATTCAGGACAATGTTGCACATTGTTTTCTCAGTTTTTCCTTCAAACACCATGATTTTTGTTTTATTTACTTTAATTTTGAGGCCCATGCTCTTCATGCTTGTATTAAGGTTATTCAACATTCTTTGCAAGTCCTCGATTGATTCTGCCATAACAATCTTGTCATCTGCGAAAGCTAACCTACGTACCTTCACTGTTTCGAGATCTACAATTTCTTCGTCGAAGAGGGCCGTTCTTAGACACTTTTCCATAAATATGATAAATAGCCATTAGTACATAACGCATCCTTGTTTCACGCCTTGCATAATATCGAACCAGTCACTCAGTTTCCCATTCAACCTTACACTCCCTTTACTACCTGTAAATATGGTTTTTATTGCTTGTAAGAGCCATCCATTGACTTCGTACTCTTCAAGGACTTCCCAAAGTTTACCTCTATTTACCTTTTCAAATGCTTTTTCTATGTCAACAAATGCACAGAAAACTTTCTTTCCTACTCTCGAAAGCTTTTTTCTGTGATCTGTCTTAAACTCAATATCTGATCTGTACATGATCTTCCTGGCATAAATCCACTTTGGACTTCCCATATCTTTTTTTCTGTAATTTTCATTACCCTACGAATAAGTATTTTTTAGTATATTTTACTTACGGTCGAGGGGCCATTCACTCTCGAATCAAGGAGTTTTATCGTTTGAAATCGGTATGAAATCAAATGCAACAAGCATAACACTTCGTGAAGTCATCTGAAATCAGCGGAATCTGAGTGGATCTTTTGAAAAAGATCAAATATTTTGAAATGAATGGAAATTGAGTGAAATCAGCAGAAATCTCTTAAAATATTCCGAAATCGTAAGCGAGTCAGTAAGAGTTAACGCGAGCTGCGAGTAATCACGAGCAATCAAGCGAGGAATCAATAGAGCAGTCATAGTGTAGTCAGTGCATTCAGCGTGCGACCCTTCCTTCGTCGCTATGGGATGGTGGGGAGCTCACTATAGCACGGTCCTCTACAGTTTGTGTGCGCAGCGAGTGTGCGCGTTGCAACGCAATTTTTAAAACGTATAATATCTTCTGTTCCTATTTTTTATTTAACATTTTAAATATTTTTCCCTTATGTAGAAGTTTTAGAAAATCTAAAAAAAACATATGCTTATTTTGGAGTGTGACGTATTCACTAGTGAAAACTGTACATATAAAAAATTCGTCATAATTTTTGTATCAATAGCAGGGTGGCCGTTTTATGCTGGGTAAAAATTTCTTGGTCATTTCCCGGGGTTTCCCCGGTTTGCAACAATATTTCTGACGAACTCTTGAAGCTAAAAATGTTTTCATTTGAAGCTATAGAAACTAAACTTCAAATTAAAACACTCAAAAAGGAACCGTTCTGAACTTTAAATTTTTTATATTAACGCTCAGCATTTTTTTATTTAGACACTCAATAATCTACGCGTACCGATGGAAAAGCTTCTAAGACACATAAAATGAACAATCTCTAATTAAATGTTGTTAAACTGCAAAATTGAAAATTTTAAACTTCAATAAGTTGTACAGTTTGAAGATTAAAAAAATATAAATCCACGCTATCATATTCAATTCTCTAAATTGAAAAATAAATGAACCAATTCATAAATTTACAAAATTATATCATTTTCAGCAATTTAGTTGCAGAAACAATAAAAATTAAACGATTATCATTTATTTTAACCTGAACATTTTTCATAATAGAAAATAAATTAAATGTATTGCAAGTCGTAACAAATTAGTAATGGTTCAATTGTTAATCATATATCGTAATCTGTATTTGTTTTAAAATCTTTTTATATATTCTTTCAAAACTATTTTTTGTCAGAATAAAAAATGATTTTAAATTCTCCTAGATATCTTAAAATAATTGCTGTGTTACCTTTAAACCTTTCAAAGCCCGTAATATGATATAAAATTCTAAAAACTCCACATTTTGCTTTAACTTTTTTCGAATAAATTCAAATTTCAAATTATTTTTGAAATTTTTACAGAACTTCTAATTATTAATGACATTTACTCCACATTTTTCTGAAATTATTTAAAATTCCTCATTTTATATCATAATATATATTAAACTTATATTATGTTAAAATATATTAAATATATATTAAAATATTATTACATATAAAAAATATATTAATATTTAAATTATTTAAAATAGTTAAACTAATTGTCTTTAAATCTTTCAGATTTGTCTTTGACAATTTTGGAAATCCTTTAAAATTTTAAAGAATATTCTCTTGAAATTAATTATTCAGAATAAAAAATCATTTTAAATTTTCTTGGAAATCTTAATAATTTTTTTATCATTTTGAAACATTTTAAAGAGCTCAAAAATCTTCTGAATTTGTTGTTTAAAATCTTCAAAAATCTGTACAGTTTTCAAGTCCTCTCAAGTTTTAAATTATTTTTCAATCATCTCAAAACTCTTAAATAGCTCTTCAACTTACTCGAATTTTTCTAAATTAAAAAAAGTTTCATTTTTATTCAGACATCAAAATTTGTTTTCTTTTTTTTTTTAATCTTTTGAAAGTTTTTTTAACTTAATTCTTGTCAGTTCCTTCAATGGTATCGAAAATTGATTTTGTAACCATTTGACTCACAAATTAACAAACTTAAAAATAGAACAATTACAATTGTGATATTCAAAGTTTAAGTTTAGTTGTCTGAAATTTTAACGATCCAAGGCTCTGTATTTCAAACAATTTAGTTTCAACTTATTTAGTTTTGAATATAAACAGTCAAATATTGCTATATATTAAAAAACGGTTCTTTTTTTTAACTACAATTTTCCAAATTAAATTGGTTTTAAACTTAAATATTTTCGATGAATAGATTTTTCTCCTAAAAATTTTGAAAATTCCCGGTCAACAAAAAAAATTCACTGTCATTTCCCGGTTTTTCCCGGTTTCAAAAAATTCCCGTTCACTTTCTGGTTTTCTTGGTTTACCGTTCCAAATACAATCCTGAATAGATTTTTTTTTATTTCAAAGTAAAAAAGGGAATAAAAATTCTGAAACGATTTCAAAACAATTTTTTTATCTTTTTTCGGATGCGAGTTTGGATGCCAACTCACGAATTTTGTTCCGTCAGCTCAAATATTCGATGAAAAGTACTCCCAATGTTCAACATCAGATTTATTTATATTATTTCTTTATTCATATCTATAATGGAATGGAATGGAAGCTTCTAATGTGTCCCCTAAGGGTTTACATTTTTCTTGTATCTCTTCCCTATTCCTTTACACACCCCCCACACACTTACTTGGTGGTGGGAGGGGGACCTACAGTTTAAGGTGGGTTCCGAACCACCAAGAGCAACAGCCTTGAGTACTTAGAGAACCTTTTTCTCTAGAGGTACCGGTCCCACGACTCTCCGGAGATGAACAACTCCCTTGCTAGGCAAGTGTTCACCGCATGGGCCACCGAGGCTCTTCCAGAGTGCGAGGCGGGAATCGAACTTGCAAGCCGACGGAGTGGGTCCAAAGCCTATGCCTTTACCCCCACGACCATCGCCCCACTGAATTCATATATATAATGAATACTTATTTATTATAATCTTATGACTCATGACCCAGTCACAAAATTTTGAAATATCAAAGACTGTGAAATATATAAAGCGTTATTCTCCACTGAATTTTATATTGTAAACAATATATTAGTGAAATAAAATGAAGATATTCTCTTACCATAAATAAGTCAGGTTCACAACATTTTTCGCAGACTATATGTAATTTAAGATAAAAATACTAAACTCTCGGGCACCAAAATTTTGGCAAAAAATCAAATTTCGAATCGATACAAGCTTCAACTTTTATGATTACATTTCGCTTGTCGATTTCTAACGTTTCCAATTGTCATTATGATTATACTGTCATTTTAAACATTCAACTTAGAAATAAGTTAAGTTATTCAACTTTTAAAGTTTCTACCCTGCAAGAACATTTGAAACTTTTTAACATTTCAAATCAAAATTATTCAGTTTCAAGACGAAAGCGGTACAAAACTGAAATATGATAACATTTAAATAAAATAAGAATTTATATTTTTTAGAATTCATGTACAATTTTCATTTACTCAAAAAAAAAAAAAAATATATATATATATATATTTGGCATATAGAAAGTTTAATAATGCTATTCTCCGTGGCATCTACGTTGGCTGTGCCGTCCCTGACGTCATATAGTGCAAGTGAGAGTGCGACCCGTGCGAGCAATCATCGAGCAGTCAGCGTGTAATCAGATGGAGTCAAACGGGGTCCGACTGACAAGGGGACCTTTAGGTCTGCTTTTCTTTGTTTGAATTGATACTTTACTCAATGAAAGGTACGTACCAGAGGTTTTCTCTGAAAAATCAAGAAGACGCAATTTTGACCCATTTCGAGAAAAATGCATTTCAAAAATTGTAAAACGGATGGTCATCGAGCCGGTGTAGAAGTATATCGAAGAGTCGGTAGCTCCCTGGTAGAGCGCTCGGCTGATGGCCGCAAGGTTGCGCGTTCGAATCTCGCTATCCATATTTTTTTTCATTCATTAAAATGCTTGTTTATTTGATTTTTGAATAACATTTGATAAAATTATACCATTTAATGATTATTTACTCCTTATTTTCAATGAGAACTATGTTAATCCTATTTTTATTACCACTCGTTTGGACAATTATGCATTTTGTCAAAATTCTTTATAATTCAATAGTTTCTAGTATCTATATTATTAAATTAAAGTTGGAACGAAATATTTGAAATAAAAATTTAAATAATAAATACGAAATGCCAGTGGATGTAGTGACTCATTTCATAGATATTTACTAACAGGAATCAGAAGTGTCTTGAAAGTGTTTTTTTTCACTTTGTTCCTACTTTAATTCAATAATATAGATACTGGAAACTATTGAATAAATAATTTTAATATAATGCACAATTTTCCAAACGAGTGGTAATAAAAATACTATTGACAGAGTTTTTATTGAAAATAAGGAAAGAATGATCATTAAATGGTATAATTCTATCAAATGTTATTCAAAAATAAAATAAACAAGCATTTTAATGAATAAAAAAAAAGTATGGATAGTGAGAATCGAACGCGCAACCTTCCGGCTATCAGCCGAGCGCCCTAACAGGAAGCTAACGACGATTCGAAATACTTCTACACCGGCTCGATGACCATCCGTTCGAAATTTTTGAAATGCATTTTTCTCGAAAATGGTTCAAAATTACGCCTTGTTGATTTTTCTCATAAAACCTCTGGTACGTACCTTTCATTGAGGAGAATATCAATTCAAACAAAAAAAATCAGACCTAAAGGTCCCCTTGTGAGTCGAGAGCATTCAGTGCGAGTCTACAAGTCTAGATGGGAGTCGACAGCAGTCAATGGACAGTCAGAGCGTATTGATTGAAATTAGTTACATGTCGCTATTGAAATCGTAGTTGGCCAACAAGAAAGAAGTAATCGTATGAAATCCTACGAAATCAGAAATGAAAGCACATGAAATCAAATGCAATCGTTGCCGAAAATTCGTCTGATTTCAGAGTGAATGGCCCCTCGCTTACGGTACTTAGTAAGCTGAACTAGTGATTGGTATAAAATGAGTTCACTGCTTGGGAGACCTCGGTAACTACGGCGATAGTGAAACGATAAAGAGATTTCGTACTAACTCGCTTGAGAATTTATAACCTCTCGTAACCTACGTCACATCCGTCTTGCTTCTTTTTAATGGGATCGTTGCATGAATTTTAGGTAAGATATTTTTGAAGTACTGCATAACATTCTGAACATTTTAGTACATTTGAAATTTGTTTTGAATACTTCTACTACTATATGTTCATCTCATTTCACAAGTATAATAATGGCAGCCTCTTAAAAGAAATGTTTTGCACCAGATTGCAACTGCAATTGCAAAGATGATCCACATAAAATATTGATAAGGTTGCCTATGGGCACAGAAGTGAAAAAGAAATGGGCAGAAGCCGTTGGAAGAACTGATAAAGATATACTGAGATTCATCCAAACTTTTCGCATTGTGACACTTTAGAAAGCCGGGGTTTAGTGACATTCGAGGCATTTTGAAAATCTTTCAGGCCCTTCTGTTTACGTTTAAAACACGTTTAATATTATATAATAAACCTTACAATATGTTATGTTTACTGTTTGCATCGTTTACATATACTTCTACAATATTTTTCCCTTGTAAAAAGTGTTGCTAATTTTACAAGGAAAGGCGTCTTCTATATTCAATATTTGTAATAGACATTTCTTCTTCCATCATAAAAATGGTGTCCGAATATTTAAAATACTTTACGGTTAATATTTCTTTAGTATTTATTACTTATAATAGGTATTTATTTTTTCCGCATTAAGGGGAAACAAAAACATAACAGATTGTTTCCTCATGTTGATAGATATCTCAAATTAAAATAATAATGTATAAATATTTTTTGGAATATTTTGTCAAAAGTACATTCCCGTAAGTAACCCCTATAGTTCTATTGACTAAATATCATTGTAAATACTTACCCAGCGGGCAAAAAATTTGGCGACGTTTTCACGACATCGTTACGACATCTTTACGACAAATTTACGACATCCTATGTCCATGTCGTTAAGATATCTTTACGATATCGTAAAAACGTCGTACGATCTGACGATGTCTTTTCAACATCGTAGAAATCTTCACGACATGGACATAAAGGATGTCTTAAAGTCGTCGTAAAGATCTCGTAACGATGTCGTGAAGACATTGGCAAATTTTGTGCCCACTAGATACTTACACCACTTAGCACAAGTCTAATTTTTCGAAATTTAAAAGTTTTTCGTGATTTACTTCAGATTGTAGAAATAAAATTTTGTGTGAAATATCCATTAATTTAAAGTCCTTGAGCACAAATTTAATGTAAAAAGTTGGTAAATTATATGTTGAAAAATAATGTGTCCTTAGTATTTTAGACCTAGTATGTACACAACTTGACGATAAATTAATGATACAATATCATAATACAAAAAAAAATATTACTGAATTACCTTTGTTGAAAAATTGTAAAATTTTGCAATTTTACTGTATCAGATCATATCGGAAAAAATCTGAGTAAGTTTGATAGATATTCAAAAATTTTGAAATGATTAAAAAAGAAAAAAAAATTATAAAGCTATTTTACAAATTGTGTATGGTTTCAAGAAAATGAAAAAAAAATTAGGTTTCTAAGAAAAAGTAAAATGATCTTTTATTTTAAAAAATTAATTTGATGAGAATATTTATAAAGAATTCAAAACATTTCAAACGATATCCTCACTGCACAGGCGCGCCAACAGCATGCGCTCCGATTATATCGCTGCACAAAATTTATACTTCATGTAAAATTATAAAACTTTTTTTGTGAAAATAATAGTTACTGGTGCTAGTTTATATATTTACGAGTGTATTAAATAATTTAAAGTGTCTGCTCGATGCTCTGTAGTGCTGATGGGATGCTTAGTTTTGTTTTTTACAACAGAACCTCACTTCTGTGTCATGCCTACTACGAAGAAAGTTTATCCGTAGTATGCCGAGTGGTATTTTCCCCTCGCAGATCGACGATGGGCGCAACACGTCTATCATCGATACAATTTTGAATTAGTTGATATCAATATTGTCGACAAAGTATTCAGAGAAAGGAAAAAACAAACAATATTTCACTGATTTGTTACAATTTCGGTTTCTGAGAAATCAATGAAACAAAAATGTAGAGTGTCTTTTTGTATTAATATAAGCTTGAATATAAGGAAAATATCTTAGTTTTCAATGGTTTTATATGGCACTTACATGGGGGCGCTCAATTTTGTTTAATTGATTAACTTGAACCATAAATGAAACCGTACTATCGCACACAGAATAAATTAAAATTAACTGTAGCTGGTGTTACATTGATTGTCATGATAGTGCATTGATTGGAAATTTATATAATACAGAATCGATAATCGATACATGATCATGATGCCTCTTTGTATTTTTTGTTGAACAACTTTTTTTCTTCAAACAAAGCAAAGGGCTGACTAATTTCCATGAGCGGAAAGAATTGAGCGAAGAAAGAGGGTCTCTTTTCGATTTCAATCCGACATAATATTGAGACCGTAAAGAGTTAACACCTTTTCGGAATACCGGTATCTTCTGATTATCGGTGTAAATCTTTCTTCTCGCGTATTTGCAATTTTGTAATAGGTGGTGGCCCTTTTCATTAAGGACTATGGAAATATGCAAATTTTGTGATATTATCCTTCAACTTACAAAAATATATGTAGTTCTATTCCATTTAAATACATCCATAATTATATGTTCATAATATTGTCAAAATTGCGATCGATAAGAGTTAAACGTCTTTTCAAAATACAATTAAAAGAAAGAAGAGAAATAAATTAATAGGGATTAGAAAGTTCATGATATTTATACAGATAATTATTTTGATTTGAGTGCATCTTTTTTAAAGTTATACTAGCGTAATTATATTAAAATCTACAGAATAGAAAAAAAATTGATTCAATGGAAATGACAATTGCATAAATTATTACTTTAATTCTAGTGCATCTTCCATATGGTTATACTGAAGTGATTGTATTAAAGTCTATAAAATAGAAAAATTTAATTAAAAAAAGGATATTTGCACAAATAATGACTTTAATTTCAGTGCATCTTCATAACAGTTATACCGAAGTATGTATGTATTGTGACGGGGTATTTGACTACCCGCACATAATTACGATAAAGAATTGATAACTTAACCGAATTTAATATGGGATAAAGAAGCTAAAGCAACGAATCGAAACTTATGACTAGTTTAATCAATTTTAAAAAGCTTAGGTTATGTCAGATTATAAGCTCACGGATACTTGCCAGACAACGGAGTTCCACTTTGATGATTTTAATTTCGAACATTTAGTCTGTTTTGTTTTTTTCTTTTTATATTCTTTCATCTGGCGAGCTGGAATGGGGTAGCACTCTACCCTCGCCTTTACTTCGGAGACGGCGATACCTGCACCGATTTCCAACAACAGATAATCTTTGGTCGAGGACTCAACAACATTTCCCGGGCATATATGATTGGATGGGAGTCCCTTTCATGCAAGAATGCCAGGGAAAATCAGGACTTGTATACGACGGTGGAGGTCAGTTTTGACAGTTTGTCAACAACCTCGGCGGGCACGACGAGCGGGCCGAAAGATCTCGGACATTAATGCGAAAATCGGGCATCCTGGCGACATCTGGCGGCGCGCCGAAGCACTGACTGAGGGCCTCTCACTCCCTGCCAAGAACCATGCGCACGGCTGCGTTCCGACTCCCTTCCGGCAAGACGGAAGTAACCGCTCCTTTATTCATTCGTTGCTTTACGTTCAACTCGTGTGGTTATACTGTCCACGAACACCTCTTGTACAAAATGAAAGGAATACGGTTCAGAGGCAAATGCCCACTAGCGGCCGAGATTCTTGGAGAGGAGGGAGGAGACTGTCAGGTTAGTGATCCTTTTCTTCACCTTGTTTGACTCGACTGGTATAAAAATTGTAGTTTTCTTTAAAAATGCCGAAATGGTAGGCATCTGCGGGAGGCTCGGTAATTGCCTCGCCCCCACTTATACATGTTAGTGTCGGGTTTTTGCGTAGTAGCTTCAGGGCATTTTGTTTGTGTCTCTCAGGGATCAATGGGAAGTGGGATTTTCGGTTGAATTACCAAATTAAAAATTAGAGTGGTCAGTCTGACCACGCCACGTTGATCGTGGGCGTTCGGTGCCACACCGTTATACGGGAGTAAATTTAAAATGGCGGACATCTAGCCGCATGCCTAAATAAAGACCGATGCTATGTTTCTCGCAGTCCGAACCGCGTTAATGACCTTGTTAATCAATCGAATTTGGAGTATGGGGCCGTATGTCACCCAACTCGCTACCTCTTTGTTGTATCGCGCCTATTAAATCGTCATTGTATTTGGAAATGGAATTAGATTGGCGGTCAGAAATCTCACCGAATTATTGTAGTATCCACTTGATAATCACTTTAATTGAGTTTCTGATAATTAATTATACTAGTGATTAAAAATTGAAATGCTGACTCTTAATCTTTTAGCCTCTCAATGCGTCATCCCCTTACTCCGCCCCTCTACTGGAGTTATCGGGCAAATGCATTGCTTTATTCATAGCGATAATACATGTTTAGGTAGTTTTGATTGCTGAAAACTACCTGGCGCCCTTCAGGCATCTCTTGGACTCGTTCGGAGTCCAAATTTCAATTAGAGATATTAAAATTTACACATTGTATGGTTAGGATGATTAGGGCATAGTAAGTGAATTTGTCCAGGGAACAATGTGGCATATAACCATCCGTTGTGGACTTCTAATGATGTAAAAGTGGGGTAATCAGAAAATGCTGCGTATTTTTTTTTTTTTTTTTTAAAGGAGAATTGTAAATGCTTTATGAACTAACCACATTCGAACTTTTGGGACCGTAAGCCTTTTAGGAACGAAGGTGAGTGTGGGACTCGACTTAAAATGCGGCCATATCCACTAACGAACTCCTTTGTACCTGCCAATCCATGTTCCCGGAAACGCTTTCGCATTACTTCAGGAACAGGGGAGTAAGGCTATTTCGCCGTACCTCGGCGCTCATCTCATTTGTCAGCTTGGACTTCTCCTGGTCTTCCGCTGCGCGGCTGCCTCTCTGAATGTTGAGCATCTCATGGTCCCCGGAAGATGGTCTGTCCGAGGTCCTCCCTCTTTTCCGGCGCAGAGATAGCATTGTGGTCTGCTGTTGCATTCAATAGCTCTGTGCCATTCTTTGCCGCATCTCCAACAAGGTTTTGTCCGATATGGACTTTCAAATTTCGCTACCATATGGCTGTAGCCATGACAGCGACAGCACCTCGTGGACTCCGTCTTCTTACGGACCCTACAAGACACCCAACCCACCTTCAGGTGTCCTGTTAGAGTTAGTCTTGCGGCCAACTCCTCACTCATCTCCACGAAGGCCTTCAGGTTTCCCCTGTAGGCCTTTTTCGTCATAAAAACTCTGACCTCTCTCAGCTGATTTTCTTCGAAGTGAATCTTCAGAGCGTCCTTGATCTCTCCTGCCTCCGTCGTTTCATCTAGGTCAAGGATCACGACTTCAGTGCGGGGGACGAGCTTGCGCACGTTTCCGGCTTCTCAAACTGCTTCCTTGATGGCCGTGGACAGTTTGGTCCTGCCCTCTGCCTCGCTGCGCACCTCAATAAGGACATCGCCACTCTTTGTCTGCCTTACACCTTTGATTTCAACACCAAGGGTGTCGGGCTTGATCTTGCTTTTCAGGTCTTTGAGGACTCACGCGAGCTTTGCCCCTGAGCCGGCTTCACCAGAACCGCTTCCGGTCGAGCACATTTCGGGGCCTCCTTCTTCTTTCGTGTTTCAGAGAGAGATTTGGCCCTCTGTTCTTCCTGCTGCTTTGCTGGTGTCCCCGCTCCAGCGATGCGGGTCCTCGGCTTTTTAGCTGATGGCCTTCGTGTTGCCGTCTCCTGGGGACTCAGAGTAGGCTCTCTCGCTCTCTTACCGAGAGCGGGGTCTGCTTCCGTCTGAGTTCCCCTGGGAGCCGTGTCCTTTCCGCCTGCTATGTTCTTGGCTTCTCGTACCTTCTTGGCGAAAAACTCACCAATCCGGTATTCGAAGCTGTTGAACCAGCCGTCTATCGTACCTGCGTGTTTCCTCATCTGCTCTATAACCTTAAACGCGTCATCTAACCCCGTTGTTATTGGTTTGTACATATTTCGTTTTGTACCAAAAAATCCTCCATTTTTTCTAGGATGTTCTCCATCTTCAACATCAATTTGAGCCCTGTCTCCATCGCCTTCTTGTATCCCATCTTGTGGCCTCTCACATCACTTTGGAGGCTAGTATCGTGCTCCTCCGTCATGTCTAGTTCTCCACCAAACGCCTCCTTGCACAAGCTCTTCTCATCTATAAATGACATCTCCCAGTCCTCCATAGACCTACGTTCGTCACGTTCCAACCCCTCGATCCGACTACTTTCCAAGTTTAAATTTTTATTCGGCTCCATGTTGTTCCCACGAGTAGCTAGGGAAAGATCGGTCCGCCCCCGAAGAGCCCCGCATGCGAGGGTAAGGTCTGCTTACTCTAGAAGGCAACCTGTTATCCTAGAGACACCGTTAGGAACACCACACCTCTGGTGCCACGCAGCCTTCGGCACCGTTGATTAACGCCTTGACTTGGAGGTTTTTCCTTCGGGACCATCCCTGGACCATTGGCATTAAATGGTGCTGATTGAATTAGTAGATTAGCTTCGCAAATGGGGTCGCTTTTTATATTCATTGTGAGGGGGGTAATAAGGCAGATTTTTCCTGAAATAGTTTCGTGTGACACTTTTGAAGAGTTTTCATTTGTTACGAAGTAAGTCTCGTTATCCTCAAATAGGCTGATATAATTAAATTGGGGTTTAATGCATATTGCTAATATTTGATCCTTATTCAGACTGTGGTAAATAGGAGATGGATATGCTTTAAAAAGAGTTATGTCTCTGGGGGAAATAGCCAAAAGGGTATGGATGAAAACTAAATATTTTCCCAATTTAAAATATTTTAAAGTAGAACCTTTGATTACGTCATAAAGATTAGGGCTCGGTGAAATTCGTGAAAAAATTTATTTGAGTGTCTTGGGAGGGAAGGTTGGTAAGATTATGGGATGGAATGAATTGTTTGTAGCAAAAATTAAAGTTTCCGTGAGCTGTTCTATAATTTCGATATAGTTGTCAATTACTTTTTCCATTGAAATTAGGTTTTCCGTTACATAGGTACTATACATATTCGTATGCACATTAGGATTTTCACTTGTCCATTTATTATAAGGTAAGATGTTACTTTTAATGTCGTTTGTTTTGGATTTTTCCTTTAAAAATGAATTTTTTGCGATATAAATGTACTTTTCTTTCCATTGAAAAGTTTCAATTCCCATAATTTTAATTTTTTTTCATTGTTGTTTGAATCTGATGAATAGTTTCATTTGAGTCTTGCAGATTTATTGTGGAATTAAAATTGAATGTGTTATTTAAAAAAATGTTCAATTTTTTCTTAATATTTATGACTTTTTCCTGTTGATATTTAATTTTTATAACGAGTAAGGTAACGAGTGCTTGAAGCTTTCTAATAGATCGGATCCGAATTTTAAAATATCTTCTATATCGAAGTAAGATACTGAATAAACTTCGTTAGAGACGAATTTAATTTTTGCTAATGTTTCGAAATAAATGCCTGGTGTATGGCTAAAAGGGTAGTTCTGAAAGGATGCGCGTACAACTGAAAATAGAAATAATACTATCAAAGTTTGGAAACTTCTTTTGATATAAGTTTTTGCCATGGTGCTTCTCGCTTTCTGAATCCTAAAACAGGAAGTTTAATTAGTATTTGATTACAAATTAATAAAGGTAGAAAGAATATAATATAATATTTTTATTGTTAACTCATGCAGGGTGATTGTAAAGAAGAGGGGAAGAGGAAAAGAAATTTAATTCAAGGTTTTAGTTTTTGTTTTATACTTTATCCTAATGGTTCGAGGGTCGATTTTTACACAAATGCCATTTTCTTAAACTTTTGCTTGTTTCAACGTGTTTTCCCTTATTTTTATTAATTTTCTCAGCCAGTTATTGGGTTCTATGATTTGATATTTTCTGTTATTAAGAGTTGGTTGTTAAATGATTTCAGTATAACAGGTAGAGGCACCTGCGTTAATTACTTTTGTAATATCCTCTTTTTTCTGAGGCTTGCTACTAGTTTTATATTTTCCTCGGGTAAGATTTTGTCTAATAATTCTTGCTGAGCATCCTGCTTGGATAAATGAAGGCACATAGGTGCTAGTGGCATTATTTATAAAGTTGAGTTATTTGAGTGAATTATTGATTGATTCAACAGAGGATGTTGTGTTTTTCCCGGTAATATATAGGGTCGATAGTATTTTTAAGGCCGCAGAAGCTTTAGCTACTATAAGGCTGTCCGACACACCTGTCTGTTTAATTTCTCCTACAGTACATATTATCACCCAGGTGATCTCTCTATCTCACGTTCTAATTAGCATGGTTGCATATTTCGGTGAAGGAAGTTTTCTTTCTGTGCAGAATTTTCTGTTAAATCGAAACTAAATTATCTATTGCTGTTTTATTAGTTGAGTATCTGTCGTATGCTGCACTTAGTAGTATACATTTTTTATACTTAATTTCGACTGAATAGTAAAAATTTCCTGCTAGTCCGCGATGTAAGTTTGTACTAAGGGTGGGGACAGGTTCTCCCTTTTCTTGAAGTGTATCTTTTAGAAGGGTCATAAAACTTTGAGCCGTCATTATGATATGTGGATTTTTATTAATGGAAAGAGTTGTTTTGATAAGTTGAGATTTTTTCTAATTATGTATTTGGGTAGAGTTGTATTTTTACGTCTTTATCAGAGTTCAATGATAAATGTCATATTCTAATGAGTCTGCTAAAAGATGTTGGTTTGAATTCCGAAGACTTAAAATTAAATTATGAAATGCCAAAGGTCCTCGTGTCCTTATTGTAAGAATGATATCCCTTATGGTTTCTGGTTCCATTATATTTGTTCCGCAGGTAGGAATGTTGCAATCGTCCCTGTTGTAAATCCTTGTTATAAACAAATACGGCCGTAATGCACGTATATCCACATTGTCTACGAGCAAATCGATGTATTTTTCGATCTTCTGTCGGTGAGCGTAGTCCATTCTCGAAATCCCTTTTTTCTGGCAGTAGATTAATATTTTCCTTATTGTTTGTCGTTGATTGGAATTCTGGATAGTTCAAGTCTATTGATGTGGACTGTTTTTGTTCTATTTTTTATATTAATTTTTACATTGCCTTTTCCTAACACCTTTAAAACTTCGTATGGTCCTGAACATTGATTTGCAAATTTGCGTATTTTTCCACCTTCTAATAAAAAAACATTATCTCCTGCCTTAAAATTTTGTGGATTAGCTTTTTTATCATAGTAGATTTTTTATTTCTCTTTTGCATATATAAAGCTATTTCTTGCTATTTTGCGCATTTCGTGTAGGCGCGTTATTAATTTTGTCAAGTAATGATCATATGTTTCTAGTTTTTCATGTTCCAATGGAGGTTCACTTGAAGGAAGACGCGCTGGTTTTCCAAAAACTAGTTCATATGGAGTACACTTTGTTCCTTCGTATACACTTGTATTCTATGAAAATATAGCAAGCTCTAGCCAATCATCTCATTCAGCATTCATGCTTACAAACTGTTTTAAATATTCTCCTAGAACGTGATGTGACCTTTCAATGGATCCATTAGATTGAGGGTGAAAAGCTGGGGTCTTAAATTGCCTAATTCGGAATCTTTTGGCTAATCGTTTAATTAAATTACTCAAAAAGTCTGTAACCTGGTCTGTTAGAGCTCCTTTAGATGATCCAAACAGACATATAAATTCTTTCACAAACGAATCGGCTTTCGTACTTGCTTGGTGGTTCTGGAGTTCTATTGCTAGTGAATATTTTGTGAAACTAACTTGTATAGTCAGTATATATTCGTTGCCCATTTTTGTTACTGGAAGGGGACTTACGATGTCCACTGCTATTTTTTCGAACGCGGTTCCTGGGGTGTTTTCGTTATCACCATTGGGTCTTTTGTTTTAACCCGGACCAATTTTTTAAGCTGGCACTGTAAGCATACTTGAATATACTTCTGGATGTCAGTCTTCATGTTTGCCCAAAAATAATGTTGAAGTATGCTAATATAAGTTTTCGCAATTCCCTTGTGTCCGCCATTGCATAAGAATGAGCTTCTTTAATTAATTCTGTACGTTGATCTTTTGTGGGGTAAGTGTGTGATACCGATACATATTATAATTTTTGTATATGATACAGCAAAGGCTGCATCAAATGTCGTTAAAATTTCATCCCAAAGTACGTGATTAACTTGAGCAGTTTTAGCTACTCTAATTGTCTTCAAATTTAATTTGTTTGCTAATAAATGCAATGAAAATATTGTTACCTTATACTTTCTAAAGTTTCACTTAAATTCCCGTCTTCAATAGGCAGACCTACGTGGTATTGTTGACACTTTTTAATATATTTTACGATTCCATTTTGAAGGTTTACGAATTTGGGTAATTTTTCCCTTTTTGATAAAGATCTTGAACCGTTCTCACGAGGGTTTCCGTCAACTGAAATGAAATATGTGTATAGGGGGTTCGGGTGGAGGCTTCAATAAAGAAAAATTTCCATCTTCTGGAACGTTTTTTTTTAGCTATCTTCATTTTATATTTATTAAGTGGGGTCTTTTGAATTCTAAAACCACACCAGTGGTTTGTGGTCAGTGACCAAAGTAAATTTTCGTCCGCAAAGATAAGGTCTAAATTGTTGTAACCCATGAATTGTTGCTAAAGCTTCCTTTTGGTAAGTTTTGTATTTTTTCCCTGCATTGTTCAAGGATTGCGAAGTACAATTTACGGGCCTATCCTTTCCTATGACTCCCTGAGATGATATTGCTCCTATCGCAAAACTAGAAGCGTCCGTGGTTAAAATAAAAGGTTTAGTGAAATCCGGGCACTGTAAAACACGTTCTTCACAAAGTTTTTCCTTCAAAATATTAAATGTATTTTGTTGTTTTTCCGTCCAATTAAACGGGGTGTCCTTTTTTAAAAGTTGTGTGAGCAGACTGGCAATTTTTGAAATTCCGTCAATGAAACGTCGATAATATCCAACTAAAAAAAACCGCTTGATATTTTTCTAATTTTTGGGGATGGGAAATTTTCGAACTGCTTCGCGTTTTTTCGGATCTGGGCGTATACCGTCTTTACCAATAATATGACCTAAATAACCTACTTCAGGTCTCAAGAATTCGCACTTTTCTGGCTGTAGTGTCAGATTAGCAGAAAGTAATCGGTCCATGAGGTTATTAAATTTTTTCTCATGTTCGTCAAGAGTACCAGCATATAAAACAATATCATCGAGATAAACGAACAATTCTGTTCCTTGTAACCCTATTAAAACTATTAAGGGTGTTGGTAAACTCCGACTTGGAATTTTTTTTATAGGCACGGCACTGACTCCATATATAATTTTTCCCAAGTATTTGAGAGCGAAAGAAAGAAAACTTGTCAAATATCCGGGGTTTTGCGAGATCCTCGGATCAACGAAATTTATAGGAATTAAGCCTTTTGCTGAGGCAATAACTATTTTCGCGGAAATTATGAATTTTTCGAAAGGGAGAAATCTGCGGATGGCAGCAGACAGCATTTGAACGGCGAGAACCGTTAGCAAATTTATGTTTTTACTCAAAATTCTGAAATCACAGGAGCATTTTTAGTTGTCATCCAATGTTCGAAGACCCAAAACTTGATGATGGCGAACCTAAATTTTGCGAAATACATCGCGAAATAGAGAAAAAACCGAAAGAAAATTGATATGTCCTGTGTATGTGAGGACCATAAGATTGTATCAGATTGTCAACAGCAACGCAGTAGTATCAGACGGTCACCCATCCAAGTACTAACCGCGCCCAACACTGCTTAACTTCAGTGATCTAACGGGAACTGGTGTTTCCAGCGTGGTATGGCCGTTGTCATATATTGATTGCATTTATTCATTTGATTGTATTTTTTGATGAAAAATTGAAATATTTACAATAAAAAAGCAATAAATTGAACAAAATCAATAAAATAAAATCAACAAAATCAATAGAACCAATAAAATAAATCAATCAAAGCAATTAAATCAATGAATTGAATAAAATCACTAAAATAATTTAAATCAGTTCAATTTTGATTTTATTGATAATAATTTGATTTTAGTATTTTATTCAATTTATTGACTTCATTCAGTCATTTGATTGTATTTTTTAATAAAGAAGTCAAATATTTACAATGAGAATGTCAATAAATTGAACAGAATCAATCAAATTATTCAAATCAACAAAATCAATAAAACCAATACTGCCACTAGAGGGCTAGAAGACGGTTGTCTTGGTGCGACAGCTCGTGCTTCTTGGACGTTTTTTGGACTTTTACCGCAATTCTTCTATTTGTGCGTGCAGTATTTTGATTTTTAGTGCCTTATTCGGTAACCTCGCATGCCTTTCAGACTTGGATTCTGTTGTAAATCAGTGGTAATCTCCTTTCAAAAATTTTCCGTTGTTGCGACGAGTGTGGAGCCTATGTGGCAACCTAAATGTTTGTCTCGGATTTTCGAACATGATTTACTCGAGCTGGCATACTGCATGAGACGCCTGCCCCAGTCTGGTCCAGGTATGAAACATTGTTAATTGTGTCTGCTTTTTTGAGGCCACAAGTCGGGAATTGTGCTCTTGTATCCAGAGAATCGAAAAATGATGTCACTAAGGGAACTCTAACGTAACTCTACTGTAACTCGAGGAAGACTACCTAGTGTGCGCTACTGGTAAGCGGGTTGCTCGTCGACAGGCGCTCTACTCTTCGATACATGAATATTTGAATCATCCCTGAAGTCGCAAAAATCTATTTATAATTCGATTTTTGCTTGTTATTGTCGACTTGTTTTTACTCCTTTGTTCTTATACTTGCTTAAGATGTCTGGCTCTCCCACACAAACGCAGCAAGTTACTACTGATAGAATTTGCAAAACTTGCAATAAAGTAATTAAAAAAATTGCAAATGCGAGAATTTGCGCCTCCTGCAATGTTGCATTCCATGCGAGATGCTGCTATTTTTACGAGGTTGAACAAAAGAAAGGCGGAACCCTACTTGTCTGCGGCTCCTGTAAGGACTGCTTTACGGATAATGATGCTTCTGGAGGGTTTACCTCGATGTCAATCAGTGAACTCCAGCCTGCCATGTATGTTGAGGAGGATGAGGCAGACGAGCTTGCCGACGAGGATGTCCTGAATTCCCCAAGTACGGATAGGTCCAATTTTACTCTGCTGAGCAACCTAGGGCCCCACAACGAATCTCCTCCGTTGGGCGGACCGAACTTGGAGTCAACTTGAGTAGTACCAGGTTAGAGAAAGTCGAAGCCAATGGCTCTCAAATGAGCTTAAACATCCAGGCTCACAACAATACCATGGTTAAATGTAATTCAACTGTTTCAAACTTGTCAGCCAGCTACGCTTCTCTTTCGGCAGACTTGAAAAAAATATCTGAGCAAAACACGCTCCTACTTGAACAATTCGAAACTGTAAAGTCTCAAGTTGCCGAGCTGCAGTACTCGAGTATGGAGCACTTCAAGAACTATCAAGAATGCAAGGAGGAACTCATTAGCCTTAAGTGCACATACGAGAAGCGTATAAGAAGCCTGGAAGAGGCGGACCGTGACAGGGAGGTAATCATCACGGGTATTCCGGTTTCCCCTCAGGAGCAGCTCACAGACCTCGTCGACTCGATCTGCAGACTTGTCAAAGCGAAGGCCAATAAAACCAACATCGAGGATGTTTTTCGAGTTCCAGTTGGAAACAAAACCATTCCCAACCCAATAATCGTCAGATTCAACATCGCTAAACTTCGAGATGACTTGGTCGCAGCTAAAGTTAAGAACAAAAAATCCCTAATGGTTCACGATTTTGATTGTAGCCTGGCTGACGGCCCTGTCCACATCAATTGTAACCATCCTCGAGACCTTTATAAGCTACTGAAGGTGGTCAAGGCTAAATTCGGCCCTGGTAAACTTCACGGTAAAGCTTGGATCTTCAATAAAGCAGTATGGATTCGCCACGCGTCAAATGCTTCGTCAAAGCCAGTATCGATCCCTGATCTCACTGACTCCTTCGATCTTGATGCCTTCCTTTCCAGTCAGCTAAGTGAGTTAGCCAATTCCAATGCAAGCCAATCTTGACTTGATACCTTATCCATCTCCGATAAAGCCTTGCAAGTGGCAACACCATTGCCTTCAACTTCTCTACTTCCTTTGGACTTCTCTGCAATACCTTATTTGGACTGTAGTTCAAGCTCGGCTTATGTCTCGCCCATGAATTATTCTTTAGTGATCCGTCTTTAAGACTCAACGGGTGTGTCAGCAAATCTTTGTCAATTAAATCCCGTCCCTGCTTCGCCCGATATCTCACGTATTTCTATATGTAACGACATGGTTTCTCCGTTGGAATCAACTTTCTTCTCTATTAGTAATTACTCTTCTCCGGATAATAATTTAAACGTTTCCTTCGGTGATCCCAGTCTTTCTCATTCTAACAGCGAGCGAGGCAAGCGTTTGCACTTGGTACACATAAATGCGAGATCACTTCTTCCTAAAATAAGTGAAATCACAGACATCATCCATCTGTATAGCATCGACATTCTTGTAATCTCAGAAACTTGGCTTCGTCCTGATGTCCCCGACTCTGCGATATTAACTAACGGTTTTAGTTTAGTACGAGCTGATCGTAGAAGCCGCAAGGTGACGAAAGGAGGTGGGTTCGCTATTTATATTAAAGACGATCTTAGCTATGAATCCGTGTATGATAATTATACCCCATTTTTAATAGGTGCTCCCGATGACATCCCTGTGGACCCATGCCTAGTTATAGTTAAATTTAAGAAAACTCGTCTCGCAATTCTAGGAGTTTACAGGAGTCCAAACGTGGCGCCATCCTGGGACAGTGATTTGGAAGAGGCCATCGCTCATGCCACCTGTCAATCAAATCACATTGTTTGCTTAGGAGATTTTAATATCAATGCGGCGGACACATCCCACACATGCTGGACTAGGTTACTTCACATATCTCTCTCTCTCTATCGCTCAGGCAGGTTATCAAAGAACCGACCCGCTCTGGCTCGATTTTGGACCTTATTTTTGTAAGCGATGATCTTCCACTATTAGATTCGGGAGTGGCTAAGCTGTCAGTAAAATTTGATCATGACTTGATTTTCTGCGACATAAACTTAGATCTATCAACAAGACCGAGTGTATATCGCGTAGGTAGGGACTTCAAACGTGTCGATCAAACAGCATTCAATGAGGCAGCAAGTCGAGCAGACTGGACCAGTATATTAGACCTCTCCTCGTTAGACTTCAAATACAGTCACAGATAGAGATAAATATGTGCTCCTACGTAACCTCGCAACTGGCTCCCTCCGGCGCGAAAAAAACGGATATCTGGCTAGCCTTTCAGATAGGCCCTCTTACAAACACATGTGGGAAAAGGTAAACCTGGCAGGTGTCTCGTCAGGACAAAGACAGTTCTCTTGGGGAGATCTGCCCATGGATCCCAGTAGCATTAGTGACTATTATCTAAATACCATACCGCCAGCGGTAGCGTCAGAGACACTCATCCGCCACCTTCACTCATCTGCTAGCAACTTTACACCTCACTCACAGAATACTTTCGCATTCAAGGAAATTGATCTCATTCATTTGTATCACGCTATGAGATCGATCACTTCGAAAGCTACGGGATCGGACGGCATAAATAGTTCCTCAGTTTATCTTTGTGTACCTTCGTGCCTTCCTGCGTTATTAAATATTATGGAAACCTCCTTAAGGCAGGGAAAATTTCCCTCGGCATGGGGATCAGGTATTGTTCGTCCTCTTCCTAAATGCGATAGTCCGAAATCATTTGGTGACCTGCACCCAATAACCATTCTGCCTTACCTTCCGAAGGTATTAGAGAAAATCTGTCTTCAGCAGTTGACACCCTTCATTGAGAAAAACAAAGTATTACCTCCCAATCAATCAGGGCTTAGGAAGGGTTTTTCGGCTGCAACAAGTCTTCTTCACGTCTCGGAGGAGTTAGGTAGGTCCTTGGACTGTTCAGAGGTAACCCTACTGGCCTTACTGGACTTATCTCGGGCTTTTGAGACCCTTGATCATGGGTTACTTTTGAAAAAAATTAGAATCGATAGGAGTAAGGGGGGCATCCCTTGCTTGGTTCACAGGGTTTCTCTCTAACAGGAGTCAGCGAGTTGCAGTATCAAGCTCTAGTTCTACTCTCATGTCCCCATGCAGAGCAGTGAATAGAGGAGTATCTCAGGGGGCGGTGAGTAGCCCTACCTTGTTCTCTGCGTACACAAACGACCTTTCTGACTCCGTGAAGGAATTTTTACGTAGAGTAGAGGCGATCTCGAAGGGCAGAATTAAAATCACCATACACATGCATACAGATGATACACAGGTTTACATACGTTGTAAGCGGGAAGATATTAATGACGGAGCAGCCATTTTAAACGCGGTCTTAGATCATATCGCTGGCTGGGCGGAAGATCGTGCTCTGGTCATTAATCCGACGAAATCTGTACTGCGAAGGCGGAAGCTACTTTTTCATGCTTAGCTCCTCGTTTGTTAAACATTCTTGAAGATCCTATTGATTCGTATAGTGTTCAATCTGTGAGAAATGAAATGTACCAAAAATTGCGGGTGGAGCCTTAAAACCGTTGAATACTTGTCAGGTGCGAATAAGCTACTTATTGGTAATTTTTATATGATGGCCCTGTATTCCTAGTCCCTAATTTAATTTAATTTAATTTACGATTGTAAAATCATATTTTTTTGTTGGTTTCTTTTTCTCTCTTCTTTTAAGCTAGTTAGCGTTAATAAGCAGTTATTTTTATTATTTTTTAGTTATCTTATAGCAGGGGTCTCCACAATCGACAAGTGCAGCGTGACCCAGGATCGCTCCACCTGTTTGAAGATCTACCATTTTTTTTTCGAAAGAAAACTGAGAGAAAATTTATGACCTCTCGGGAAAAAATCCCTGTTGGAAGGGCTCAGTTCTGAAATTTGAACATGGAGGGCCCTTTTTTTCGAAGGGTTTCAAGCGGCTCGAATCAGGTAAAGGATTTTGACAGTTCTGGGTCATAGCTTGGTAGATCCGACCTACTGGCCTGGGATCGCTAGTAGATACAGGATCTACTTTTGGAGACCCCTGTCTTATAGTAAGCATTTAAGTTAGATTGTAGAAGGTTAGGTTGTAAAGCAGCTCAGCTGAACCTCGGCCTTTTATGTCCACTCGTCTACTCGTATATCTTTCTGTAAGCTCATGTACATACTTCGTAGAACATAATGATGATCTATTATTATTATTATTATTAATAATAATAAAATAAAATAAATCAATCAAAACAATAAAATCAAGAAATTGAATAAAATCACTAAAATCAGTGCAATTTTGATTTTATTAATAATAATTTGATTTTAGTATTTTATTCATTTATTGATTGCATTGATTCGTTTGATTGTATTTTTAAATAAAAAATTGGAATATTTACAATAAATAAGAGCAATAAATTTAAGAAAATCAATAAAATGAAATCAACAAAATCATTAAACTCAATAGAATCAATAAAATCAATCAATCAAAGCATTGAAATCAATTAATTGAATAAAATCACTATAATCACTAAAATCAGTGCAATTTTGATTTTATGGATAATAATATGATTTGAGTATATTTATTGACTTCATCGAGTCATTCGATTGTATTTTTTAATAAAAAAGTCAAATACTAACAATAAAAAAATGAATAAATTGAACAGAATCAATGAAATCAATCAAATCAATAAATTAATAGAATCAATAAAATAAAATAAATCAATAAAAACAATAAATTGAATAAAATCACTAAAATCAGTAAAATGCACATTTCATTGATGTGTTTTTTATTGATTTTGTTGATAATGAATTGATTTCATCGATTTTAGTAATCTCATTCAATTCATTGATTTTATTGAGTCATTTGATTGCATTTTTTGATAATAGAATCGAATATTCATACAGATTTTCTTTATTTTATTAAAAAATACAATGAAGTGAATGAAAAAAAATCAATAAATTGAATGAAATCACTAAAAACAATAAAATAAAATTATTATCAATGAAATATAATCAATAAATTGAATAAAATCACTAAAATCAGTATAATTTTCACTTTATTTATTATAATTTGATTTTTTTTATTTTAGTGATTTTATTCAATTTATTGATTCTGTTGGTTATTTAATGACAGACTGGCGTGGGATAGCGAAGTAAACATGTTTAGTCATGTCAAAGTCGACGAACAAGAAACCGGAATATGTATCACCATTATTAATCAGACTTGAAATACCTTCTGTCGAATTTAATCCAAAGCAAGAGTCACTGAGCCTATCCAACAAGGCACTCCATTTGCAACCAAAAAAGATTTTGGGTTGTTGTAGAAAATTGGCACAGATGTATCCTCCGGAAGCTACGACCACGATCGTTCACCGAACGATCGATCCCGACGCAACCGGAGGTGATACGTCGTCCGACTCGACACTTCCCACAACACCAGAAGTTGATCGAGTCGGGAATCACTTCACAAGGAATTCACAAATGAAATAAAAGCACTGAATTTAAATCCAAAGACTCAGATACCTGAACATACTAGGAAAAATTACACTTGATTTTAAGTAGTTGCAACGACCGAAAGTGCCTGCACACGCCGACGCCTTGATAGGAACTGAAAAGCCAGAAAAAAGGGTACAAGACTTCCACAAAGAAGCTTCACGCCACTACCTGAGTCCCCATTTCAAAGAAAAGGAAAGCTCCTGAAACTCGAAGGACAAAGAGAGACCTTCAATAAGAAAGACCATTGGGCGAAAACCATTTGATTACCAATGAAACCTTCAAGGTCACTCAAACAAGAGTAACAACATCAAATAAATTATTAACAGATTTTATTGATTAATTTCATTGTATTTTGTAATAAAATAAATGATAATATTCAACAACCCCCTAAGACCACCACTAGTACCTTAACCTTAGCACCACCACTTTAACTTGAGCAAATCCAAAGCCCCTCCACGTAAAAGACTCAAAAAATTCAAAAGATCACTGAATCCAACTTCAAAAAACACCAATTATATTTTCAACTGCACGCGTTTTTTAGTCGGTCTTTAGGTTTAGGTTTCCGATTGACGTGTCTATGCACTTACCCGATTGAGAACCATTCAAACGCTTGTCCCGATTGAAAACGATTGAGAACGATGAACAAAATTTGTCCCTATTATTACCAATTCAAAACGATTCACCTGGTAATCGATCTTAATCGGGTCCAATCATTTTTTTTCTAGAAGGGATGAAATCACTAAAATCACTTTATTATCAATAAAATGAACAATATCCATCAAATCAATAAAATAAAATTCATATCGGTTTCACTGATTTCATTGATTTTATTGATTTCATTTATTTTATTCCTTTTATCCGTTTTATTCGTTTCATTAATTTTATTGATTTTATTCATGTTCTTCATTTTATTGATAATTTATTGGAGGATAAAGGGAATTTTTTAGCACCCCCGCCCTCCAAAAGCTTATCACAAAAAAAATTTTTGTTGCTCCACCCTGTTCAAAAAATATTAATATTTATAAGCAAAAAATTGTCATAACTTTAAGAATAACTAGTTTTTTATGATTTTGGTAATCCCGAAATTTATGCATGAATCAAAGAAATGATTGATGAAAAAGCCAACAGATTAAAAAAATATTTTTGTGCAAAAATAATAATTTTTGTATTCCTAAAATATATTTTTGAAATTTTTTATTGTCGTTTTTATAATATATATGCATATTAACGTTAATGTATTGAAAAAAATTAGAAACAAACAAAAATTGAAGAGATTACGAGGACTCAAAAGCATGACGGCAGAATCTGTAGCCTAGAACCTAACCATTCCCCCGCCGCTGCTTACTCTTTAGTCCTATAATTCAAACCCATAGTTATTTTGCGCGGATTTCTTGTAACCCGTTTTCTCGTGAACCGCTTTCCATCTTAGTAAACTGTCTCAGCTTTTTTTATCTCAAATGAGGCCCTCTTCGCTCACAAAAGATGACCACAATCCGTGTCCCCCGTTACAAGCTTCTTCATATAATTAATTTATAGTTGGACCACTTGATAAACTTTGAATTTATAAATAAATTTGCAGAGGGCCTAATTTCGAAATTTCAGAAATCGAATTTGATGGTTTCGGAATTCATTGCTGGATAACTTGATAAATTTATAATTTAACAACATTTTTAAATCATAATTTCAAAGTTATAATTTCAAAGTGTGTAAATTTACAAATTTACATACAATCATAAAACGATTTATCTATAAAATTGGTGCATTTGCAGTTGCTGTCTTCAAAAACTTTTAAAATATTTGCGCCACGATTTCGCGAGTGGCAAAGTGTGGTGCGGACTTCAGAGCACATTTTCTTTCGGGTTTTTCTCCATTTCGCGACGTATTTCGCAAAATTTAGGTTTGCCATCATCAAGTTTTGGGTCTTCGAAGATTGGATGACAATTTAAAATGCTTCTGTGATATCAGAATTGTGAGTAAAAAAATAAATTTGCGAACGGTTCTCGCCGTTCAAATGCTGTCTTCTGCTATCCGCAGATTTCTCCCTCTCGAAAAATTCATCATTTCCGCGAAAATAGGTATAGCCTCAGCACAAGGCTCCATTCCTATAAATTATCGTTGATCTGAGGATCTCGTAAAACCCCGGATATTTGACAAGTTTTCTTTCTTTCGCTCTCAAATACTTGGGAAAAATTATATATGGAGTCAGTGCCATGCCTTTAAAAAAAATTGCCGAGTTATTTCTTCTTTGTGTGTAGGGGGGAATCTTGTCACGTCCCGAGCAATAGGCGAGGGTAGTTTGGCTAAGTGCGAGATTGTGAGACACATTGTGCTGATTTTAAATCAGGTAGGTAAGGCCTGACCAATTATTTGTTTTGTGGGATCGTTAGCCACTTGTCAGCCCTACG
Organism: Andricus quercusramuli; assembly: GCA_932178445.1. Classification (NCBI taxonomy): domain Eukaryota; kingdom Metazoa; phylum Arthropoda; class Insecta; order Hymenoptera; family Cynipidae; genus Andricus; species Andricus quercusramuli. The sequence goes on from CAKNXH010063417.1 coordinate 112,428, forward strand.
CGGACTGTGTTAGGTTACAGTGTTTCAACAACATATGAAATTCAGTGTGAACAATGTTTATTATAAATCGAACACAGAATTAATTAGAATAATTATACAAAACTTACGATCGATTGGATCTCTGTGTTTATCGTAGAGCAGCGACGGAACTCTACCGGATGTTTGTTATATTGAAAACGTGCACGAGCACTTTTCAGTATTGATAGTGCGATACAGGGTCCTAAAGCAGATACCAGGCTGTGATCACTAGTATAGGCAACCAGTGGTCAACCACCCTGCAAAACTGAAACCTGAACTGCGCCAGTCGCTAAAGGGTCTAAAAGTAGGTAGTTTTCATCTAGCACGAACTGCGCCAGAGGTATTTTCAGGTGCTCCTCCCATGAAAACAGCACAATGGGCAAGGAATCTTGAAATACTCCTCCCATGAAAAACAATGTGTGATTTCAAACTGACTTTTATTTTCTGTTTCTTTACTATATATGTTCTAGCTGGAAATTAAAATTGCAATATATTTTTTTATTTTTCTGTATTAATAGTATATTGTGCTACAAGTTGAAAAAGCGAGACATTTATAACGAGTGTGAAGTTAGCCACCCCCCCTACCGGAAATCTAGATTATTTCTAGATACTTTCTAGACTCTGCTCGTCTGCCGAACGTCTAGGGCAATGTAATGACGGTCGCCTCGTCTAGGGTCCGTCAAGAGTTAATCTAGTGGCGTCTAGTAAGTTTTACCTGCGACCCTTTTGAGTCTAGCATTCGTCTAGTATCATCTAGAAAGAGGTCAATTCTAGATGATGCGTTCCTAGACGATATCATCTAGAAATTGTCTAGATTTTCGGTAGGTCCGAGCGGAGCGAGGGTGGCTGCCACACGAGTTTTAAATAGTCGCTTTTTCAATGTGTGGGACACGATACTTTTTCTATATTTTGTTTAAAAAGTGCTAGTTTTTGTTTACCTGTTTTTTGTGTAAAAAGAAGGCGATTTTTTGTCGATTGACGCAACAATAACACCGTATTTTCGGAGAAACTGACGTTATTTTGGGTTAGGGACGGTGTCGGAAAATAGAATGAAGTTGGCTGCGCACGATGCACGAGCACACCCGAGGCAGCACGAACACACCCGTAGTAACACGAAGTAGTTTGCACTTTATTTACTTTATTCACTGTGCCTCACTTTTGTCACTGCGTCCATTTACTTTTTCCACTCCATCCGTCCACTTTTTTCACTGTTGCCCGGAAAGGTCGGCACTGCTCATGCGCCACGTCATCGACCAAAAATCGGTCACTTTTTACACCAAAAACAGGTGGAAAAACTGGCACTTTTTCGCAAATTATAGAAAAACATATAAATATTATCAGTGGGAAGGATGAGAAAAGGATGCGTAGGAGAATTATCAAATAAAAATAGTCCTTCTCTAAAACAAAAAGAATCTCAGTTTTAGTTAAAGGGCAGTGGCAAAGAATGTCAGATTTCTGTGCATTATAAAACTATTGTTGAAGATCCAATAGTTAAATTTTCAACTATTAAAAAAAATTAATTTTAAATTTAAAAAAACAACTAATTTTCAATTTAAAAAAAAAATCATTTTTAATCGAAGAAATGAATTTTCACCCAAAAAGATGAATTAGTTACCAAGAAGATTAATATTCTACCACAAAAGAGAAAGTTTCAACAAATACAGAAAATTTTAACTGAAGAAGATAAATCTTTGAATCGAGTGAAGTTTGTCATCTTATCTCTGGCGGACCGGCCGAACGCAAACATTACGCTACAGCGTAACGGTAAAGTAATGGTAAAGTAATGCTAAAGTAATATGGGATTTTAATTAATAAAGGAAACAAAATTAATATGTAAATTGTTGCAATTATAATAAAACGTTAAAATTTACATTAAATGGTCATGCCGTAATTGCAACAAGTTACTTTCTCAGCGTTAAAAAATAAAAAAAACAAAGTGGCTGTCATGCAAGTCGGGTCCCTGCAGACTGGCAACCCACTTAAAGCCACATTAGCGGGTTGCCAATATGCAGGGGCCCGACTGCAATGACGGTCACTATGTTTTTTTATTTTTTAATGCTGCAAAAGCAACTTGTTGCAATTGCGGCATGGCCGTTGAACGTAAATTTCAACGTTTTATTATAATTGCAACAGTTTACATATTAATTTTGTTTCCTTTATTAATTATAATGCCATATTACTTTACCATTACTTTAGCATTACTTTACCGTTACGCTGTAGCGTAATGTTTGCGTTCGGCCGGTCCGCTAGGGATAGGATCAACGCATAAAGTGCATCTGAAATTTTTAATAGAACTAGCAAAAATTAACCGTTTGTTGTAAGTTTTGTTTTTCAAAACTATTATTTAAATAAAATGTTACATCATAAATTTTGAATTTTTCGTTTCATCATACACATAAATGCCTTGAAACTATATTTTTTATGTTTTTTAAATGTTAAAAAATCTTAAAAGTACAGTGTTAGATAAATTTTCTGTGTATAATATGCACCCTTGTTTTCAAAAAACAACTTCAGAACGTACTTGAGGTTGAGGGTTTTCTGCTGGTAAAAATAGATTGGAAAAATGTCGATAAGTCTTACATTTATGAGTTTCCAAACTCATGCCGTTTTTCCATTCATTCATACGGGATTTATTAATTAATTTATTTATTTTTTGAAAGCAGGGGTCCATTAAAAATGAATGAACGCTCAAAAAGCTGAAAAAATGTTATCTAGCTACGGCGTTTCTCAAAAGAAAAACTTGTTCTGGCTCTCTAATATTATGAAAGGGAAATAGGATTCTTAATCCAAATTTTATCTTATTAGGGCGAAAAAAATATCGTTGGAGTCGCCAAAAATCGTCGATTTTGAATATAATATTTCTAAATTACTAATTGCATAATTAAGAAAATTCATATCTCGTATTTTATGTATCATCACGTACAAAGGGCAGGGTCAATTTATTTCAATATTATCCGGGAAAAAGTAGGAGGAGCACCGATTAGGCGGATAGGTATTGTATTTTGACCACTGGCGCAGTTCAGTCAGCGAAGGAAGAGGGCCCTCTTGCTAGCAGGTAAAACTCTGACCACTGGTGCAGTTCGTGTGCAGTGTCTAGTCTAAACCTATTTCTCTTCTGAGCTCTCTTTTGCCGACCCTTGCCAGCGGGGGGTCCTTTGTACTAATGAGGAGTGAAATACGAAACTTGATTTTTTTTAAATTTTACGATTATTAATGTAATAATATTATATTTGAAGTCTACGTTTTTTGGCGATTTCAGCGATATGTCACTCAGGGTAAAAAGTCAAAAATTAGAATCTTTCCAATTCACCCCGTATTCAAGAAAACTATCGAATTTTGATGGATTATTTTGATTTCAAAGCAAAATATTATACACATGTAATCACTTTTTGGGTTAGAAAGAAGTCACTTGATTTTTTTCAAATAAATTACGATGTGTGTAAAATATTTTAATTATCACTTTTCTTCAACTTATTTGTCACATAAATATGTTATATCAATCTTTTTTTTTATTTCGAACTGTAATTTCAAAAACTAAAAAGTAAGAAAAATGTAAGAAAAATGTAAGATTTTACATAAGTTTCAAGTCCAAATCTGTGGCAAACTTCAATGTCATGAAAAGTAGAGTATTGAGATTCTTAAAAAGTATAATTAATTTAGAATCAATTGACATGCCAGCTTGGTTACCTGCGCTCGAAGAAAAGTTCTAACAAATTTCTTGTTTACAGAGAAAAGAATTTTTCGGGGTACTTGAGAATTTTCCAGCGACAAAAATGTACTAGAAAGAAGTCGCCAAATTGACCAGTGAAAATAGCTACTCAATTAAAAAAAATTCCGAAGATCTTAAAAAAAAATTGTGCATTTTTTTCTCATATGTTGAACATAATCTAAAATTTTTCAAAACGTGATTGGGTTGGCAATTTATTTTAAAAAATTAAATTGCAAAATTTTCCGCCTATTGCTCCACGAACATTCAAAAAATTTTGCAAACTTGAGTGAGTAACTATAAGCTTAGTCTCTATCCTGTATCAAATTTGCCAAACGTCGTGATGCGGCAACATTATTGATTATAAACAAATTGACATTTTTGTTAATCACCCCTGAGTGAAAATACCGAAGGTTTTGCAGAATGTTGTTGCTTCTTTTATCCATTGAGAAGAGACTATTGTATGATTTTCAAAACTAAATACATAACGCAAATTATCGTTCTTCAAGTTGTTACATCTTTGCAATTTGACTCCTAAAATTTCTTCGAAAATTGCGAAGGTTGCGTTTTTGGGCAGCAAATGTTAGAAATTTCGTGATCTGAAAATTATCAGAATTGCAAAACGTTGCTCAGTCGGCAATAATAATAAAATTGCAATCAAACAAATTAGTTACTTTTATGAAGTGGCGAAAAATTACAAACATTTTGCAAATCGTACTCAGTGATAAACGACTTATTACTAACGTCATATTGCATTCGCAAACTATTTACAAATTAGAAACGTTATTAATTATAAACAAATTATTATTTTGCTTATCACTTCCCAGTCGCTTCTACTTCTCTCCATTTAAAAGAGACTATTATATGATCTGGAAAACTGTATGCATAACGCAAATTATCGTTTTTCAAAAAATTAATGTTGCATTTTTTCCAATTCGACTCTCAAGATTTCAGCGGAAATTGTAAAAGTTGCGTTTTTGAGTGGCAAATGTTGAAAATGTCAAAATCTAACAAACATTAAATTTGCAAAACGTTGCACGACCGGCAACAATATTAACACTGCAATTGAACAAATCACGTACACTGTTAAAATCGTACTAAGTGATAATTAACTTGGCACAAACATCATATTAGATTTGCAAACTGTTTACTATTAAGCAAAATTGATAATATCAGAAAAACTGATTTTTTTTCATTCGCCAGATTAAGTTCTCAATATGTTGCAAAAGGATTTTCTCTTACAGTTGAAGCGTTCCATACAGTTTGTAACGGATTTACTATTTTTTGTTTGGATAACGCAATGTGGCACGCATACTACGATTCATTGCATTAACATATATATAATTTTGACGACCCTGAATTTAGCTGAACATATAGATTTGAAAATTGGGGAATTTATTTAAAAAAAAGTAATTGTCCTATCAAAAAACTGAAGACATATCTGGATTTGTCTCGGCCATATCTCTAGGTGTTTTTTTAATCATGCGAAAAAAATGATTATTTTTCACAATTATATTGTTTATAATATTCATAATTTGTTGAAACAAATATGAAACAACAGGTTGAAACGAATTATGAATATTATGAACGGGTAACCGCGATGTATTCGGGCATTGTACATTAAACAATGAAAAACGTGATTTTTTTATAAACATTCTATTTGTTTAAATAATCATTTTTTCGCGATAATTGAAAATACTCCTGAGGGTATTTTATTGAAGTATCTACCGATGTGCTTGAAACTAGTTTCAGACTGATACAAGTGTTTATATTGAATTCCGAATTGTTTATAACAATTAAATTGTTCAAATATAGTTTTTTTGCATAATTCAAAATCTCCTAGAGATATGGCCGAGACGAATCCAGATATGTATTCAGTTTTTTGATAGGGCAATCACTTTTTTTAAAATGAATTCCCCAATTTTCAAATCTATATGTATAGCTAAATTCAGGGTCGTTAATTTTTGAGGTTTTTTTTGGACGATTCTCGTTTCTTTGAGAAAGTTTTCGAGAGTAATACAATAACTGTCGGTGCAGAAAAAAAAATTTGAAGAAAAAAACAGTAACAATATACAATTCAGGAATTGTGTGAACATTGTTTTGAAGTGAATATTTCTAAAAATAATTTTTGTAAGGTAATCTGAACATGATTACAATTTTCAATTTATTTTCAATAAATTTCATTACTTTCGCTTACTTCTTGGATTTTTTAACCTACAGCCAATTGTTTAAACAATTTTTACTGGTTTAAAAAATGATTATCAAAAAATGATTATATTATAAAATGTGAACACCCATGGCTGTACATTTGTAAATAAGAGTAAATAAAAGTAACAAGTATATTCAGAGGTGGATGTTCACAATTATTAATTAGGCCGAAGCATTCAGAAATGCCAATAATTCGCGATTATAACATAATACCTCTTTTGAACAAGTACTTATTGTTTGAACAATGAAAGAACAATTTTTCAGAAATGCTACCATTGTATGCCGGAACGTTTGAAACAACTTCATTCTTTTCAATTTACTGATTTTCTAGCTTTTGCGTTAAAAACTTGGATTCACACAAAAATAAATTTTTTCGAGCAGTGAACAAATAATTGAAATAAAAATATGCACTCTCCAGGTTTATTAAATAGACCATGGCATTCATAAAATATGCGTAATTCGCGATATTATGTGGAAATAAAATTGTTCAGATAAACAAATCTATATCAACAATAAAAAAATTAATCAACAAATAAATAAAATCTTGTAATTTATTCATTCATTAGAATCTTTAATAAAACTGAAATATGCAATTCCATTTTCCAGCAAACCTGTACGAGATACGAGAAAATGTTAAGAATCAAAATTGTTTCAGAAAGGTCTACAAATTGTCCTTAGACCATTTGTTGTTATTTTGATTGTCAAAAATAATATCAAAGATAATGATTTCGATGTTTTGAATAACGACACAAACTCAAATAAAATGTTTAATGCTAAATTGTTTGCCTAAATAATATCTAGGAATTTGCTGTAATCATTTTTTGATAAGGCACGTAATTTGCAATTTAATGGCAAAAAATTACATTAAAAATCACAAAGCGCCCATGCAGCGGGCGCATTAAAAAAAAATAATTTTATTATTAATAATTTGCATTATATTACACTATGTCACAAAAACTTATAAAATTCGTATTTATTCGAATTTTGTGGCATTAATTTATGCATTTTTGGGCACTGATTCTGAAACTGACATTATTTTTTCCGTAATAGCAATATTTTCGGAAATTTTCAAGATTTAATGTTTAGTCTTCAAATATCACATAAAAACGAAAAAATCATATTGCGTACGTACAAGAGCGTGAAAAAATCAGGTAATTTTCGCTTTTCAAACCTTTTTTCATGCAAAACGCGAGAAGATTACAACATTTATGCCTTCAGGTACGCATTCTAAGGAAAAAATACTGGAATGTCCCATCCATTAATGATGAAAAAAATCTTGTTACTCCATGAGTTCTCTCTTTTTTAAATTTCTTTCAAGATAAAGGATTGTGACATCGTTCAATTTAATAATCCCCATGTGCGATTCTATGTTTTCAAAGGACTCTATCAGTGATATCTAGAACTTCTATGAACATTATTTTACGTTTATTTTTATTTCAAGACGACTAATACGTACTCCAAGTTTTCCAAGTACTCCAACTACAGGTTTTTAACTAAAATTACCAGGCACAATATTTAGTTTTTGCGGCATATATAAGCAGTAAATAAACACGAAATTCCTGCGCGAAGTAGAATTTGATAACACTAATAGTTGCCGAGTTTCTCATACAAAAGTCATCTGAAACCAGCATTGCTACACATTTTTGGTGAAAAAAGTGCCCGAATTTTGTGCATAGCACGAATCCAGAGCACTTATAATTAGCACTAAATTCCTGCGCAAAGGTGAATTTGATACCACTATCAGTTTCCGAGTTTCGCATACCGGAGTCGTGGCTTCAGCTAAACTAGCATTACTACCTGTTTTTGATCAAAGTTACCAGGCACAGAAATTTTGTTCTTCAGCATAAATTAGGACCTTTTCAGGTCCTAATTTATTTTTGTATTTTTGTATGTTTGTATTTTTCGGCTAGTTTAACAAAGTACCTAACTTGTTTAATTGCAATTTCAATATTGTTATCGGTCGTGCAACGTTTTGCAAATTTAATATTTTTTAGATGCCGACATTTCCAACATTTGCTCCCCAAAATCGCAACATTTCCTATTCTTGCAGGCATTTTATGAGTCGAATTGCAAAACCTTCGTTATTTTCGCTGGGGAGTGATAAAAAAATAATAATTTGTTTATAATTAGTAATGCTGCCAAGTTGTAAACAGTTTGCAAATGTAATATGACGTTGGTAATAAGTTATTTATCACTTAGTACGATTTGAGAATCGTTTGTAATTTTTCGCTAGTTTACAAAAGTAACTAATGTGTTTAATTCCAATTTTAATGTTATTGCCATCCAAGCAACGTTTAGCAGAAATTTGATAATTTTCAGATCTCGATATTTATAACATTTGCTATCAGAAAACGCAACCTCTGCAATTTTCGCTGAAATTTTAGGAGTTGAATTGCAACAAATGTTACAATAATTTGAAAAACGATAATTTGCGTCATGTATTTAGTTTTGCAAACCATACAATAGTTTCTTCTCAATGAGAAAAAGCAGAAACAACATTCTGCAACACATTCGGTATTTTCGTTCTGAAGTGATTAAAAAAAATGGTAGTTTGTTTATAATTATTAATGTTGCCGCATCACCAACGTTTTTCAAATTTAATACAGGATAGAGACTAAGCTTATAGTTACTCACTCAAGTTTGCAAAATGTTCTGAATTTTCGTGAAGCGATGTGGGAAAAATTTTGCAAAATAATTTTTAGAGACAAATTGCCGACGCGATCATGTTTAACATATAAAAAAACAACTGTACCATTTTTTTCAAGACCTTCGGAATTTTCGTAAATTGACTCAATTTTTATGTCTCATTCCACTGGCCAAAAAGCTCAAAAGTCCGAATTGGAAACACAGCCAATGTTTAAAATTTTGTGTTTTGTATTTAGTGAAATTATCTTTCTAACTTGTGTTTTAAAGATTTTGTCGAGCAGGTGTGGACTTTTTAAATATAGAAATACACTAGAAAAAAATCCACGAAACCTATGAGTCGAAATGAGATTTACAGTCATTTTTCAAATTTTGGAATTCGGTATTTGACATGATAAATTTTTTCACTCGTGATTTCAGAATTTTTTTGTATGTTTGGAATTTTCAGACTTACAAATACACTAGAAACAAACGCGCAAGACCCAGGAGTCGAAATTACAATTACAGTGATTTTCCAAAATTTGGAATTTGTTGCATTTTTTTTCTAGTTTATGTCTAAGCCTGAATACAATATTTTTACATATAAAAATCTCACACGTGCTTAGAAAAATGTTTAATCCACAAGTTATGAAGATTATTTCATTGAATACGAGAATCCAAAATTTTAAAATTTGTTGTATTCACAATTTCGATTCCTTGGTCTTGGCGATTTTTTTCCTTGTGCATTTTTGTCACTGGAAAGTTTTCAAGTACCCAAAAAAATTCTTTTATTCACAAGCCCATTAAATTTTTTTCCGAAAACAGGGACGAAGTGAATGAGAATTATTTTTAAGAGAAATAAATGATTGATTCAAATCTGCAAAAAATTGAGAGGATTCTTCTGAAATTCAGGTACGTAAAAAAAATCAAACCTCAAGATAAGTTCAAAACTCTGCAAACAAGAAAAATTGTCAACCTTTTTTTCGAGTACGGGTAACCAAGCTGCACTTGGATCGATTTCAAATCAATTATACTTTTTCAGAACCTCAATAAGCTTATTTTACGCGTTGTAGTGATATCAGATTTCAAAAGTATTTATTTGTGACCTACTCTACTGGGAAATTGTAGAAGAATTTTATTATTTACCGAGCTTACCGTAAAAAGTAATAAATAGAAATGAATAGGTTCGAATTTATGACGAATCTCACAGATTCCAGTAAGATCGAAGATTATTTGACAAGGTAGGTATAATTTCGTCGCCATCGTGTACCACAAATATAGACACTTTTGAAAAGACAGGTGCACTACCTAAGGTGGCAATGTCGCCTTCATGCCGGAACCCTTCCCCCTCACCATAAACTGCAACTGAAATATCGCACGTTCCAAAAGGAAAAACGACAGCGATATTGGGTACCTGTTGTTTTGTTCGAATCGAGTTCCAAAAGGAGAATCTGTTTCAAACTTTGAATTTTTAAATTTTTTTAAATTAATTATTCGAATTTAAATTTAATTAATTAAATTAAATTTTTTAAATTTAAATTTTTTTTAAATTCAAAATTTAAAATTAAATCTAAAATTGAATTTATAAATTTGAATACCTAGGTTTAACCTCCTAATATTTGTAGATCATCGTTTTATAGTTAAATATCCAGATATCAGTTCCAATTTTTATTTATTTCATTGTATACTATAAAACTGAATAATGAATGATATATATTTAGTAATGAAGAAAATTACATTTTAATCAAATTGCTGTTTTGAACGCTCTTTCAATATGATATAATTAATTTTTAAGCAATATTGAAGCTGAAATATATCGAGAATTATTTAGGCTTCTATTTGGAAATTATACAAATTTGCAACAGTACGATTGAAATGTACATTTGTCCATTAATTAATATTCGAATGTGAAATTTTATTATTTCGATCGTTCTCAACTTCAAAATGTTCAGCCAATAAGTGTTACAAATTGAAATGGTGCAATTTTGAAAAATCTGTTTCCGAAAAGAAAATCGAAAATGTCTTATAACCCGAGGCCTGATATGGTAATAAAGAATAGATGAATTACAAGTATCATGAATAAATTTGTGTTATATTCTCCGTTCGGACTATTTTTATATTTATATACTTGAGATGTTGGACATGTTATTTTAACCAATCAGCGAAAATATTTTAAAATATTTTAAGGTGGAACGTGAAAAATTAGTGACATTAGCAGCATTTTTGTCAAAATAGTATCATCGCTGAAAAAAAGTGGCCAATAGTGACAATAGTGTCAGAAATCTGAAACCTGTAAATTACATTTTTCATGAACTAGCTGTAAATGACTGTATCTTTATTTCATAACATTAATGAAATAAAAAATGTGAAAATAAGTTTATAATTTTTTTTTCGAATATCAGATATTAACAAATTGTTGAAACAATATTTAATAATTTGAAATTGAAAGCGTTTGGTATTCAAGAAGGTATATATTTGATGATTCTGAATTAAAAACGTTCAAAATCAAAGAAGTTTAGATTACCTAGGCAAAATTTGGACAAAAGCACAATATTTCTAATGTAATAGAAAAGAATTTCACTCGTCTCACTTCTTAATAGAAGAGCTTGAAATTAAATAACTTTGAAATGAAAATTTTTTCATCAGGTGCTCTCAAAATACGAAAATTTTGACAACAAAATTTTAAAAGTGGACATTTACATTAGAAAGGAGTTCCTGTTATATCAGTATTGCTTCAAAGCGTTAATAATCAAAACATTTTATTTTTAATTGGAAAATCTCTAAATCAAAAGATTTCAAATTGAAATTTCGGAAACAGGACAATTCAAAACTGTTCAAAATTGAATATTTTCAGATTAAAATTTTGAAAATTGGATCATATAAAATTCAACTAAATTCGAGTTGTATTTTTTATAATCCAATGCGTTTAAATTCTAATAATTTAAAATTGAAAAATTTAGAATTTCGTCAATTTGAAATTAAAACTCATTACAATTCTACAATTAACAAGTGAAGAACTAAATTGAATTGTTCAAATTCAAAGCTTCTGAAATTTCAGGATTTTAAATTGTTAGTACAAGCTGGAAAAATTTACAATCATAAACTTTTAAAATTGAATAATTCTAAAAAAAAAGTTAGAAATAAAGAAATTTTAAGTACGCAACAGTAAAAATAAAAACATTTCTCATACGAAGTGTTGAAAATTAAGCAAATCTCAACTTCGTTAGGAACTGGACCAATTTTTAAATACCTAGAATTGCGATATTAAAACGTTTTTATACTCTTCCCCTTTAAATTTTAAATTAATTTAAGTTAATTAAACTCGTCTGAAAATTAACATTTTTCCAATTGACAATTATAATGTTCTCAATTCCATGATTTCAATTTTAATTGCAAAATTATACTTCTGAAAGAGAAGAATGGAAAGTTCAGCGTTCAACATGAAAATTTAGAACCCTAAAATGTTAACCAGTCAGGATTGAAAAAATTTATTCAATTACTGAGGTCTCAATTTCATATAAACCAATTTTTATCTGATTGGATTTTAAGCAAACCATAATTTTTAACTTTTTAAATATAAATCATTTAACTTTTAACCAGTCATTCAGAATCCTTATTCATTCTTTGAATCATCTAATCAAATATATTTGAAATGATTCATTCGTGAGAACCTTCAACTAAAGGTTTGAAATATTATCACGTTGGAAATTTTGAAATATAATGCAAAAGAAGATCGCTATGCTTCCACTTTTTCAAATTACACCATTCAACGCTTCTAATTTTGAAATTCTGTTTTTCTTTGAGTTGAATTTTAAGTGTTCAATATTTAATTTTGAGTTGTTCTATTACGATTCTACGAATTCAAAAATTAAAAAAAAAAAAAAACAGAAAATATTTTTTTTTGTCATTGAAACATAACAACTGTTGGGGTATTGAAGTTATTAAAAATAATAATCAGGAATAAAACCAGTCATTTAAAATATAACACAAACTTATTATACTTTAAATATATACAAGGGTGAAGGAAGACTTTGAAATG
>CAKNXH010063420.1:2417-24183 GCA_932178445.1 Andricus quercusramuli
TGTAATATGATGTAATATGTAATATGATGTAATATGTAATATGATGTGATATGTATTATGATTAATTTTTAATATGATGTAATTTGTAATATGATGTAATATGACAAATTTTACTTCACAACTTTACACTTTAGAGGTTTTCCATAATTTTCAGAATGGATAAATCAAGCCTCATGGGAAGAAAAACGGAAAAATCCGGAATTCACAGAATTTCACATGGAATTTCAATTAATACTTTTTTTGTTCAAAATTCAACTAACTTAGTTAAAAATTCATTTTTTTCTTGATGATTCATCATTTTAATTGAAGAATCTTTTTTTTTACAAAATTTACGATGTAATATGATGTGATATGCAAAATGATGTAATATGTAATATCATGTAATATGTCATATGATGTAATTTATAATATGATGTAAATCAAAAATTTCACTTCACATATTTTCCAAGACGAATGAAAAAGAAACCTTATAGAAAGCAGAAGAACGGAAAAATCTGTAATTTACAGGCTATTTCAATCCATACTTTTTTTGGTTTAAAATTCAACTACCTAGTTAAAAATACATTTTTTGTTGTTGATGATTCATCATTCTATAGTTGGAAAATCTTTTTTCCTGTTCAAAATTTATTATTTCATATGTAATATTATATACTATGTGATATGGTGTCATATGTAATATGATGTAATATGTAACGATGACCAATATGAAATATTATATATATATAAATCTTTTTTTCTGTTCAAAATTTATGATGTCATATGTAATATTATATATTTATAAATCTTTTTTTCTGTTCAAAATTTATTATGTCATATGTAATATTATATACTATGTGATATGGTGTCATATGTAATATGATGTAATATGATATAATATGTAACGATGACCAATATGTAATATGATGTAATGTGTAATGATGGCCAATATGTAATATGATGTAATATGTCTTATGATGTAATTTATAATATGATGTAAATCAAAAATTTCACTTCACAACTTTACACTTAAGAGGTTTTCCATATTTTCCAAGACGAATGAAAAAGAAACCTCGCATAGGAAGAAAAGGGCAAAAATCTGGAATTTACAAGCTATTTCAATCAATACTTTTTTTGGTTCAAAATTCAACATAGTTAAAACACACATTTTTTGTTGTTGATGATTCATCATTCTAATTCGAATATCTTTTTTTCTGTTCAAAATTGATTATGTACACTATGTGATATGGTGTCATATGTAATATGTTATATTATGTAATATGTAACGATGACCAATATGTAATATGATGTAATATGTAATATGACATTAACGGAATTCCAAGGAATTTTACAAGATTCGAAATATTTTAAAGTATTTCAAAAGATACCGAAGAATTTTCAATAAATTTCAATAATTTGACGATATTTTAAGAGATTTTCAAGATTGTAGGGTATTTTAAATATTTCAAAGAATTTTAAATTGATTTCAATAATTTGAATGCATTTCAAAAGATTTGAAATACGTATGGTATTTTGAAAAATTCCAAGGTATTTTCACTATATTTCAATAATTTAAAGAAATTTAAATTAATTTGCAAGATTCTAGGGTATTTATAATATTCCAAGGAATTATTAATCGTTTTTAATGATTTGAATGGATTTTAAAAGATTTAAAAAATTTTAAAGGTATTTTTGAAGATTCCAAAGAATTTTCAAGAGTTTTATTAAATTTCTAGGTATTTCAAAAAAATTGAAATGCTTAGGATATTTTAAAAGATTCCAAGAAATTTTCAATCGATTTCAATAATTTGAAGAGATTTTCAAGATTTTAGGGTATTATAAATATTCCAAGAAATTTTCAACCGATTTCAATAATTTGAGGAGACTCAAAGAATTATCAAAATTTTAGGGTATTTAAAAAATTTCCAAGAAATTTTTACTATATTTCAATAATTTGAAGTGATTTTAGGGTATTTAAAATGTTACCAGGAATTATCAATCGATTTCGATGATTTGAATAGATTTTAAAAGATATTAAATATTTTAAGGTATTTTTAAAACATTTCAAAGCATTTTCAAGAGTTTTAATTTTCAGAGATTCCAAAGGATTTAAAATACTTAGGGTATTTTGAAAGATTCAGAGGAAATTTCAATTGATTTCAATAATTTGAAGGGATTTTATAATTTTAAGGAATTTTCAAGATTTTAGGGTATTTAAAACATTCCAAAGAATAATCAATGGATTTCAATAATTTGAAGAGACTTTAGGGTATTTTAGATATTCCAAAAAATTTTCAATCGGTTTCAATCATTTGAATGGATTTGAAAATATTCAAAATAGTTATGATATTTAGAATGATTCAAGGGAATTTTCAATAGACTTCAATAATTTGAAGAGATTTTAAGGAATTTTAAATATTTTAGGGCATTTAAATATTCTAACGAATTTTCAAAAGATTTCAATAATTCGAATGGATTTCAAGGATTGTTTGAAGAATTTATGGTATTTTAAAAGATTCTAAGGAATTATCAATCGATTTCAATAATTTGAAGATATTTTGAGGAATTTTTCAAATTTTAGGATCTTTCAAAAGATTCCGAGGAATTTTCAATAAATTTCAATAATTTAGAAATATTTTCAAGATTTTAGGGTATTTTAAATATTCCAAGAAATTTTCAATCGATTTCAATAATTTGAAGGGATTTTAAGGAATTTTTAAGATTTCAGGGTATTTAAAATATTCCAAGGAATTATCAATCGATTTCAATAATCTGAATGGATTTACAGGTATTTTTTAAGATTTCAAGGAATTTTCAGGAGTTTCAATACATTTCTAGGGATTTCAAAGGATTTGAAATACTTAGGGTATTTTGAAGGATTCAAAGGAATTTTCCATAGATTTCAATAATTTGAAGGGATTTCAAGGATTGTTTAAGATTGTATGGCATTTCAAATGTTTCAAGGAACTATCAATCTTTTTCAATAATTTGAAGAGATTTCGAGGAATTTTCAAGATTTTGGGGTATTTTTAAAAATTGCAAGGAATTTCCAAGAGTTTCAATAAATTTATAGGGATTCCAAAGGATTGGAAATACTTAAGGTATTTTTAAAGATTCCAAGGAATTTTCAAGATTTAGTAAATGTCAATGGCTTTCTAAGGATTTAAAATACTCAGGGTATTTGAAAAGATTCCAAGAAATTTTCGACAGATTTCAATACTTATTTGAAGGGATTTCAAAGAATTTTCATAATTTTAGGGGTTTTCAAATATCCTATAGAATTTTCAATCGATTTCAATAATTTGAATGGATGTCAAAAGATTTGAAATATTTTAAGGTATTTTGAAAGATTCCAAGGATTTTTCAATAGATTTTAGGAATATCTCAATCAATTTAAGAATAGGAATTATTAATCGATTTCAATAATTTGAAGAGATGTTGGGGTATTTTGAAAGATTCCAAGGAATTTTCAAGAGTTTCGATGAATTTCTAGGGATTTCAAAAGATTTGGAATATTTAGTGTATTTTACAAGATTCCAAGGAAATTTCAATGAATTTCAATAATTTAAA
Source organism: Andricus quercusramuli (assembly GCA_932178445.1). Lineage (NCBI taxonomy): Eukaryota > Metazoa > Arthropoda > Insecta > Hymenoptera > Cynipidae > Andricus > Andricus quercusramuli. The sequence continues at coordinate 5,964 of CAKNXH010063420.1, forward strand.
GAGATTTTTAGTAATTTTCAAGATTTTAGGGTATTTTGAAAGATTCCAAGGAATTTTCGACAGATTTTAATACTTTCAAGGGATTTCAAGGAATTTTCCTGATTTTAAGGTTTTTTTTAGATATTCCGTAGAATTTTCAATCGATTTTAATAATTTGAATGGACGTCAAAAGATTTAAAATACTTAATGCTATTTTGAAAGGTTCCAGCAAGGACTTCTCAATAGATTTCAATAATATTTACAGAGATTTCAAGGATTTTGTAAAATTTCGGGGTATTTAAAATGTTCTAAGAAATTATTAATCGATTTCAATAATTTGAAGAGATTTTGAGGAATTTTCAAGATTTTGGGGTATTTTAAAAGATTCCAAGGAATTTTCAAGAGTTTCGATGAATTTCTATTAGGGATTTCAAAAGATTTGGAATATTTAGTGTATTTAAAAAGATTCCAAGAAAATTTCAATAAATTTCAATAATTTGAAGAGATTTTCAGTAATTTTCTAAATTTTAGGGTATTTTGAGCGATTCCAAGGAATTTTCAATAAATTTCAGTAATTTGGAGAGATTTGAAGAGATTTTTGAAATTGTAGGGTATTTCAAAAGATTCCAAGGAATTTTCAATCGATTTCAATAATTTCAAGAGATTTTGAGGCATTTTCAAGATTTTGGGGTATTTCTAAATATTCCAAGGAATTTTTAAGAGTTTTAAGCAAGATCTAGGGATTTCAAAGGATTTAAGATACTCAAGGCATTTCAATAGATTCAAAGGAATTTTCAATAGATTTCAGTAATTTGAAGGTATTTTAAGGAATTTCAATATTTTGGGGTATAATAAAAGATTCCAAGGAATTTTCAAGATTTTGGGGTATTTTTAAAGATTCCAAGGAATTTTCAAGAGTTTTAATCAATATCTAGGGATTTCAAAGGATTTAAAATGCTCAAGACATTTCAATAGATTCAAAGGAATTTTCAATAGATTTCAATACTTTGAAGAGAGTTTAAGGAATTTTCAAGATTTTAGGATATTCTGAAAGATTCCAAGGAATTTTCAATAGATTTCAATACTTTGAAGAGATTTGAAGCGATTTTCAATATTTCAGGATATTTTGAAAGATTCCAAGGAATTTTAAACAAGTTTTAATAATTTGAAGAAATTTTCAAGTTACTTATGAAATTTTGAAATATTCCAAAGAATTTTCAATAAATTTCAATAATTTGAAAAGATTTCAAGATTTTAGGGTATTTTAAATATTGCAAGCAATTTTAAAACGATTCTAATAATTTGAAGAAATTCTAAGAAATTTACAAGATTTCATGACATTTGAAATATTTCAAGGAATCAAAAATTCAAAATTATTAAAAAGTTTCAAATTTTTTTTTATTTTATTCGCTGGAATTGCTATCAAATCTTTGAAATCTTGAATAAACCATGCACAAAAGAAGAAGAGGAAACCTCTCCATGATTAACTCGAGTTAGTGAACAGGTTCCAGTTTTTTTATTTTATTTTGTATTTTACCACGAGGAATGGATATTTTAAGAGATTTTTAAAATTTGAGGGTATTTTAATTTATATGTTCAAAAGAATTTTCTATCGATTTCAATAATTTAAATAGATTTCAAAATATTTGAAATATTTCCTGGTATTTTTGAAAAAGGAATTTTCAAGAGTTTTAATAAATTCCTAGGGATTTCGAAGAATTTGAAATACTTAGGGCATTTTGAAAGATTCAAAGAAATTCTCAATAGATTCCAATAATTTGAAGTGATTTTAAGGAATTTTTAAGATTTCAGGGTATTTAAAATATTCCAAGGAATTATCAATCGATTTAAATGATTTGAATGGATTTAAAGGTATTTTTTAAGATTTCAAGGAATTTTCAGGAGTTTCAATACATTTTTAGGGATTTCAAAGGATTTGAAATACTTAGGGTATTTTGAAGGATTCAAAGGAATTTTCCAAAGATTTCAATAATTTGAAGGGATTTCAAGGATTGTTTAAGATTTTATGGTATTTAAAATGTTTCAAGGAACTATCAATCTTTTTCAATAATTTGATGAGATTTCAAGGAATTTTCAAGATTTTCAAGAAATTTCTAGGGATTCCAAAGGATTTGATATACTTAGGGCATTTAAAAAGATTCCAAGGAATTTTCAATAAATTTCAGTAATTTGCAGAGATTTGAAGAGATTTTCAAGATTGTAGGGTATTTTAAATATTCCAAAGAATTTTCAATCGATTTCAATAATTGGAATGGATTTCAAGAGATTTGAAATACTTATGATATTTTGAAAGATTCCATGGAATCTTTAATAGATTTCAATAATTTTGAAGGATTTCAAGAATTGTTTGAGATTTTAGGATATTTAAAATGTTCCAAGGAACTTATCAATCGATTTCAATAATTTGAAGAGATTTTCAGGAATTTTCAGGATTTTGGGGTATTTTTAAAGATTCCAAGGAATTTTCAAGAGTTTTAATCAAGATCTAGGGATTTCAAAGGATTTAAGATACTCAAGGAATTTCAATAGATTCAAAGGATTTTTCAATAGATTTCAATATTTTGAAGGGATTTTAAGGAATTTTCAAGATTTTAGGATATTTTCAAAGATTCCAAGGAATTTTCAATAAAATTCAGTAATTTGGAGAGGTTTGAAGAGATTTTCAAGATTGTGGGGTATTTTAAATATTCCAAATAATTTTCAATCGATTTCAATAATTGGAATGGATTTCAAGAGATTTGAAATACATATAATATTTTGGAAGGTTCCAAGGAATTTTCAATAGATTTAAATAATTTTGGGGGATTTTAAGGAATTTCCATGATTTTAGAGTATTTGAAATGTTTCAAGGAACTATCAATCGATTTCAATAATTTTAATGGATTTCAAAAGATATGAAATATTTTAAGGTATTTTGAAAGAGTCCAAGGAATTTTCAATCGATTTCAATAATTTGAAGGGATTTTAAGGCATTTTCAAGATTTTAGGGTATTTTTAAAGATTCCAAGGAATGTTCAAGAGTTTCGATAAATTTCTAGGGATTTCAAAAGATTTGGAATATTTAGTGTATTTTAGAAGATTCCAAGGAAATTTCAATAAATTCAATCATTTGAAGAAATTTTAAGTAATTTTCAAGATTTTAGGGTATTTTGAAAGATTCCAAGGAATTTTCGACAGATTTCAATACTTTGAAGGGATTTCAAGGAATTTTCATAATTTTAGGATTTTTCAAATATTCCATAGAATTTTCAATCGATTTCAATAGTTTGAATGGATGTCAAAAGATTTTAAATACTTATGGTATTTTGAAAGATTCCAACGAATTCTCAATAGAATTTAGGAATATCGCAATAAATTTAGGAAAAGGAATTATTAATCGATTTCAATAATTTGAAGAGATTTTGAGGAATTTTCAAGAGTTTCAATCAATTTCTAGGAATTTCAAAAGATTTGAAATACTTAGTGTATTTTGAAAGATTCCAAGGAATTTTCAATAAATTTCAATAATCTGAAGAGATTTCAAGATTTTAGGGTATTTGAAATATTCCAAGCAATTTTCAATCGATTCCAATAATTTGAAGGGATTTTAAGAAATTTACAAGATTTCATGACATTTGAAAATATTCCAAAGAAACTAAAATTCAAAATTATTACAAAGTTTCAAATTTTTTTTTGAAATTTTTCAAAATAAGTTTTCCAAATTGGAAGAAATTTCCTTTTTTTTTTGCATTTTTTCATTATTATTTAATTCGCTGAAATTGCTATCAAATCTTTGAAATCTTGAATAAACCATGCACAAAAGAAAAAGCAGAGGAAACCTCTCCATGATTAACTCGAGTTAGTGAACAGGTTCCAGAATTTTTTTTATTTTCTATTTTACCACGAGGAATGGAATCTCGATCTCATTGGAGAAGAGGAATTTTAGCTCCGCCTGTGGATTTGAAAGGTAAAAAGTATTTCAGATCAAAGAAGGGGAATTCAGGTCTACCTTTTATTTTTTTTTTGAATGGGGGGCCGAACCTGTCTTGAATGGTCCAATATAAACCGGTCGAGTAGGTCCGAAGTGAATTGATAGTTTTTTTTTGTCATAGGTGAATAGAAAAGACTCGAATGAAAAAGGGCCGCTGAGGCCCTTCAAAATGGAGGTTCAAAAAATATTTTAAAAAATTGTTTTTTTCAATTATCTATTCGAGATAAATCTTTTAAAATACCCTCAACATTTCCGATCTTTTTAAATCCCTTCAAATTATTGGAATCTGTTGAAAAATCCTTGGAATCTTTGGAAATATTTCAACTCTTTTGAAATCCTTTACAAATTTCGAAAACAATGGAAAACTTAATTGAAAATTTTAAAAATACCGGAAAATCTTCATAATTGAAATATACTTGATTTTAAAAAAAATATTTCAAATACTCTAAAATCCCTTAGTATCCCTTCAAAATATTAAAATCTATTTAGAAATCTTTTGAAATACTATAAAATATTTAAAATCCTTTAAAATTCATTGAAATTTTGTAAAGCTCTTGGAAATTCCGTGGAATCTTTAACAATATACTGAATTATTTAAAAACCCATGAAATTTCTTCAAATTATTGAAATCGATTGAAAATTTTTTGGAATATTTGGAATATCTTAAAATCTTGAAAATTCCTTGACATTTAATCAAATTATTAAAATCGATTCAAAAATTCCTTGGAATATTTAAAATACCCTGAAATATTAAAAAATCCTTGAAACATCCTTCAAATTATTGGAATCTATTGAAAATTCCTTGGAATCTTTCAAATATCCTAAAATCTTAAAAACCTCTTCAAACCTCTTCAAATTATTAACATCTATTGATAATTCTCTAGAATCTTTAAAAATTCCCAAAAATCTTGAAAATTCTTGGAAATCTCTGCAAATTATTGAAATCGATTGATAGTTCCTTGGAATATTTTCAATATACTAAAATCTTGAAAATCTCTTCAAAGTTTAGAAATTTATTGAAAATTCCTTGGAATTTTTGAAAATATCCTAAAATGTTGAAAATTCCCTAGAATCTTTTTGAAGATTTGAAATCTATTGAAAATTCCTTTAAATCTATATTGAAATGTCTTGAGTATTCTAAATCCTTTGAAATCCCTATAGAATTTTATAAAAACTCTTGAAAATTCCTTGGAATCTTCAAAAATACCCCAAAATCTTGAAAATTCCTCAAAATCTCTTCAAATTATTGAAATCGATTGATAATTTCTTATAACATTTTAAATATCCCGAAATCTTACAAAATCCTTGAAATCTCTTTAAATATTATTGAAATCTATTAAGAATTCCTTGGAATCTTTCAAAATAGCACAAGTATTTCAAATCTTTTGACGTCCATTCAAATTATTAAAATCAATTGAAAATTGTATGGAATATCTAAAAAAAAACCCTAAAATCATGAAAATTCCTTAAACTCCCTTTAAAATATTGAAATCTATAAAAAATTCCTGGGAATCTTTCAAAATACCCTAAAATCTTGAAAAATACTTAGAATCTCTTCAAATTATTGGAATTTATTGAAATTTCCTTGGAATCTTTTAAAATACACTAATTATTTCCAATCTTTCGAAATTCCTAGAATAAAATCAAAATACCCTAAGTATTTCAAATTCTTTGAAATCCCTAAACATTTATTAAAACTCTTGAAAATTCCTTGGAATCTGTCAAAATACCTTAAAATATTTCATGTCTTTTGAAATCCATTCAAATCATTGAAATCGATTGATAATTCCTTGGAACATTTTTAATACCCTAAAATCTTGGAAATTCCTTAAAATCTCATCAAATTATTGAAATCGATTGAAAATTCCTTGGAATATTTGAAATACCCTAAAATCTTGAAAATCTCTTCAAATTATTGAAATTTATTGAAAATTCCTTGGAATCTTTCAAAATACACTAAGTACTTAAAATCCATCGAAATCCCTAGAAATTTATTAAAACTCTTGAAAATTCCTTGGAATCTTCAAAAGTATCCGAAAATCTTTTAAAATGTCGTCAAATATTTCAGATCTTTCAAAATCCCCGAAAATTATTAAAATCTATTCAAATATATTCTTGTAATATTTAAAATACCCTAAAATTCCGAAAATTCCCTAAATCCCATGAAATTATTGAAATCTATTGAAAATTATTTGGAATATTTTTAAATACAGTCAAATATTCAAGATCCTTCAAAATCCTTTAAGATTTTTAATGCTCTTAAAAATTCCTTGGAATCTTCTCAATACCCTAAAATTTTCATAACTCCTAAAAATCCCTTTAAATGATTAAAATCTATTAAAATTCTCTGAAATCCCTTAAAATCCAATTAAATTCCTAAAATGTACGAAAAATTCTTTCCAATCTTTTAAAATACTATAAAATATTTAAAAATCTTTGAAACTTCTTGAAATTATTGAAATCTATTGAAAATTTATTTTTTTCTGAAGCTCTTAAAAATTCCTTGGAATCCTGAAAAGTATCCTAAAATCTTTAAAATTCAATCAAATACATTCATATTATGGAAATTTATCAACAATTTTCTTGGAATTATTCAAGATACCCTAAATTATTTTATATCTTTGAAAATCTGTGGAAATTCCTTGAAAGTTTCTAGAAATCATGGAAAATACCCTAAAATTTTAAAGATTTCTTGAAATCTTTTAAAATACCTTAAGATTTTTCAAATCCTCTGAAATCTCTTGAACTTTTTTAAAACTTAAACATTCCTTAGATTCTTCAAAAATATCCTAAGGTCTTTGAAATTCTTTCAAATCCCCTGAAATTGTCAAAAATTTATTACAAAATCTTTAGAATGTTTTTAAATATTCCAAATCCTTTGAAATGCCTTGAAATCCCTTTAAATTATACTCTTAATTTTTTTTTTCTAAATTTTTTAAAATACTCTAAAATCTTGATAATCCTTTGAAGTAAAAGTAACCTAGAATTTTTTTTAAACTCGAAAAATCTTTGGAATCTTTACAAATATTTTCAAGTATTTTGAATTCAAACCCTCTGAGATCCCTGAAATCCATTTAAATTATTACAATAGTTCGAAAATTTTTTAGAATCATCTACAAATTTCTTGGAATATTTAAAGATACCCTAAAATATTTTTAAAAATTGTAATCCTCTGCAAATTCCTGGAAAATTCCTAGAAATCTTGAGAAATACCCTTAAATCTCGAAAATCCTTTGAAATCTTTTCAAATACCCTAAAATATTTTAAATCCTATGAAATCTCTTGAGATTTTTCAAAGCTCTTAAAAATTTATTGGAATCTTTCAAGATACCCTAAAATCTCTTAAATCCCTTCAAACTATTAAAATATATTAAAAATTGCATGGAATCTCTAAAAAAACCCTAAAATCTTTATAATCCGTTGATACCCTTTAAATTATTGAATTATATTTAAAATTTCCTTGGAATCTTTCAGAATACCCTTAACTACTTCAGATCTTTTGAAACCTCTCAAAATTTTCTGAAGCTTTCTAAATTCTTTGGAATATTTTTAAATACCCTAAATTATGCCTTTAAAGATATTTTTGGAAGAAGCAGAAAAAAGAAGATAAAAAAACGACTTAGGAATGAACAAACTAAGTTTGGCACTTCGAATTTTTAAAATACCCTAAAATCTTGAAAATCTCTTCAAATTATTGAAATTTATTGATAATTCCTTGGAATCTTTTCAAGTATCCTAAGTATTTTAAATTCTTTGAAAGCCCTTGACATTTACTAAAGTTTTGAGAATTTCTTGGAATCTTTAAAAATACCCCAAGTATTTTGAATCCTTTAAAATCCCTAGGAATTTATTAAAAGTCTTGAAAATTCCTTGGAATCTTTCAAAATACCCTAAAACCTTGAAAATTCCTCAGAATCTCTTCAAATTATTGAAATCGATTGATAGTTCCTTGGAACATTTTAAATACCCTAAAATCTCAAACAATTCTTGAAATCCCTTCAAGTAATTGGAATCTATTAAAAATTCCTTGGAATCTTTCAAAATATCATAAGTATTTCAAATCTTTTCAAATCCATTCCAATTATTGAAATCGATTGGAAATTCTTTGGAATAGTTGAAATACCCTAAAATCTTGAAAATCTCTTCAAATCTCTTCAAATTATTGAAATTTATTAATAATTCCTTCGAATCTTTTCAAATATCCTGAAATCTTGAAAATTCTTTACAATCTCACTAGACTATTGGAATCAATTCAAAATTCCCTAAAATATTTTAAATTACCCTAAGTATTTTAAATCCTTTGACATCCCTTGATATTTACTAAAGTCTTAAAAAATCATTGGAATCTTTTAAAATATCCTAAAATCTTGAAAATTCCTTGAAATCCCTTCAAATTATTGAAATCTATTGAAAATCCCTTGGAATCTTTAAAAATATCATAAGTATTTTAAATTTCCTGAAATCCATTCCAATAATTTAAATCAGTTAAAAATTTTTTGGAATATTCAAAATACCCTAAAATCTTTTCAAATCTCTTCAAATTATTGAAATTTATTGATAGTTCCTTGGAATCTTTAAAAATATCCAAAAATTTTGAAAATTTATTGGAATTTCTCCAAATTTTTAAAATCAATTGATAGTTCCTTGAGACATTTTAAATATCCTAAAATCTTAAACAATCCTTAAAATCCCTTCAAATTATTGAAGTCGATTGAAAATTCTTTGGAATATTTTAAATACCCTAAAATCTTGAAAATCTCTTCAAATCTCATCAAATTTTGGAAATTTATTGAAAATTCCTCGGAATTTTTGAAAATATCCTAAAATCTTGAAAATTCCTTAAGATCTCTTTAAAGTATTGAAATCTATGGAAAATTCCTTTAAATCTTTCAAAATGCCCTAAGTATATCAAATCCTTTGAAATGACTAGAAATTTATTGAATCTCTCAAAAATTCCTTGGAATCTTTAAAAATACCTTGAAATCTTCTAAATAATTTAAATCGATTGATAATTCCTTGGAATATTTTAAATACCCTAAAATCTGGCAAATTCCTTGAAATCCCTTCAAATTATTGAAAGCTATTGATAATCCTTGGAATCTTTTGAAATACCTTGAAATCTTAAAAATACCTTAAAATACCTTCAAATTATTAAAAACTATTGAAAATTCCTTTGAATCTTTCCAAATATAGTAAGTATTTTAAATCCTTTGAAATCCCTGGAAATTTATTAAAACTCTTTAAAATTCCCTGGAATCTTCAAAAATACAATATTTGAAATATTTTGGAATCTATTTAAATTATTGAAATCGATAGAAAATTCTTTTGAATATTTAAAATACCCTCAAATCTTGAAAATCTCTTCAAATTATTGAAATTCATTCATAATTCCTTGGAATCTTTAAAAATACCCGAAAATCTTAAAAATTCCTCAAAATCTGTTCAAATTATTGACATCGATTGATAATTCCTTAGAGTCTTTCAAAATACCCTAAGTATTTTGAATCTTCGGAAATCCCTAGAAAATTATTGAAACTCTTGAAAATTCTTTGAAATCTTCAAAAATACTAAGAAATATTTCAAATATTTTGGAAGCTATTCAAATTATTGAAATCGATAGAAAATTCTTTTGAATATTCAAAATACCCTAAAATCTTAAAAATTCCTCAAAATCTCTTCAAATTACTGAAATCTTTTGAAAATTCCTTAGAATCTTTGAAAGTACCCTAAGAATTTTGAATCCTTTGAAATCCCGAGAAATTTATTAAAACTCTTTAAAATTCCCTGGAATCTTGAAAAATACCCTAAAATCTTTAAAATTCCTCAAAATTTCTTCAAATTATTGAAATCGATTGATATTTCCTTAGAATCTTTAAAAATAACCTAAGAATTTTGAATCCTTTGAAATCCCATGAAATTTATTAAAACTCTTGAAAATTCCTTGGAATCTTTAAAAATACCCCAAAATCTTGAAAATTCCTCAAATTGAAATCGATTGATATTTCCTTAGAGTCTTTAAAAATACCCTAAGGATTTTGAATGCTTTGAAATCCCGAGAAATTTATTAAAACTATTGAAAATTCCCTGGAATACTTAAAAATACCCAAAAATCTTGAAAAATCTTTAAAATCTCTTCAAATTATTGGCATCGATTGATATTTCCTTAGAATCTTTAAAAATACCCCAATTATTTTGAATCCTTTGAAATCCCTGACATGTTATTAAAACTCTTGAAAATTCCTTGGAATCTCTAAAAATACCCAAAAATCTTGAAAATTCTTTAAAATCTCTTAAAATTATCGAAATCGATTGATAATTCCTTAGAATCTTTTAAAATACCCTAAGTATTTTGAATCCTTTGAAATCCCTGGGAATTTATTAAAACTCTTGAAAATTCCTTGGAATCTTTGAAAAATACCCCAAAATCTCGAAAATCTCTTCAAATTATTGAAAACCATTGAAAATTCCTTGAAATCTTTAAAAATACCTTAAGTATTTTAAATCCTTTGAAATCCCTGAAAATGTATTAAAACTCTTGAAAATTCCTTGGAATCTTTAAAAATACCCAAAAATCTTTAAAATTCTTTAAAATCTCTTAAAAATATTGAAATCGATTGATAATTCCTTAGAATCTTTTAAAGTACCCTAAGAATTTTGAATCCATTGAAATCCCGAGAAATTTATTAAAACTCTTTAAAATTCCTTGGAATCTTTAAAAATACCCGAAAATCTTAAAAATTCCTCAAAATCTCTTCAAATTATTGACATCAATTGATATTTCCTTAGAATCTTTAAAAATACCCTAAGAATTCTGAAACCTTTGAAATCCCGAGAAATTTATTAAAACTCTTGAAAATTCCTTGGAATCTTTAAAAATACCCAAAAATCTTGAAAATTCTTTAAAATCTCTTAAAATTATTGAAATAGATTGATATTTCCTTAGAATCTTTTAAAATACCCTAAGTATTTTGAATCTTTTGAAATTCCTGAAAATTTATTAAAACTCTTGAAAATTCCTTAGAATCTTTAAAAATACCCCAAAATCTTGAAAATTCTTTAAAATCTCTTAAAATTATTGAAATCGATTGATATTTCCTTAGAATCTTTTAAAATACCCTAAGTATTTTGAATCTTTTGAAATTCCTGAAAATTTATTAAAACTCTTGAAAATTCCTTGGAATCTTTAAAAATACCCCAAAATCTTGAAAATTCTTTAAAATCTCTTAAAATTATTGAAATCGATTGATATTTCCTTAGAATCTTTAAAAATACCCTAAGAATTCTGAAACCTTTGAAATCCCGAGAAATTTATTAAAACTCTTGAAAATTTCTTGGAATCTTTAAAATTACCCTAAGTATTTTGAATCCTTTGAAATCCCTAGAAATTTACTAAAACTTTTTAAAATTTCTTGGAATCTTACAAAATACCCCAAAATCTTGAAAATACCCCAAAACCTTGAAAATTCCTCAAAATCTCTTCAAATGATTGAAATCGATTGATAATTCCTTGGAATCTTCACAAATACCCTAAGTATTTTGAATCCTTTGAAATCCCTAGAAATTTATTAAAACTCTTGAAAATTCTTTGGAATCTATAAAAGTACCCCAAAATCTAGAAAATACCCTAAAATCTTGAAAATTCCTAAAATCTCTTCAAATTATTGAAATCGATTGATAATTCCTTGGAACACTTTAAATACCCTACAATTTAAAAAAAAAAAAGGAAAATTAAATTCATGTACTCAATTTTTTTGTTTTTTGTATTTTGATTTTTGATTTTTTTCAGATTCAAATACTTGATTTCTAAATTATTGTTTAAGACTTTCACTCTGCAAGTATGGAAATGTATAATGTTGAAATTCCAGAAAAATGTGAAAATTTAGAGAAATAATTGCAAGGAATCCACAAAATGAGCATCGTATTTAAATAAATTTTACAAAAATGTCTTATACTTTTAAAAATTCCAATTTGAGACAATTTTTTATCTATAATTATTTAAATTAATTTCTCTCATGGCTATTAAAACTTGCTATAATTTTATAAAAACGAAAGCAGATATAACTTCTATTTTAAAAATTGTTTTTCTAGACAATATTTTATTTTGGCAGAAAATTTCTGCAGGACAATAAAAACCATAAATGACAAAATATGACATTTTACAAGAAATATTGATGTCTACTTATTAACCTTAACTAGTACTATCCAATTTGAAGGATTAGGACGAGTACTAAAGTTTATTGAGGGAGGATTAGCAAAAAAAATTGGGCCCTAAACCTGAAGGCCCAAAAGGGCAGTAAAAACAATCAGGGATAAAATGGGCCCGGATGGTCCCCAAAAAGGGGACCTACTGGTAAGTCCTGAAGTCAAAAAGTCAAATCTATTTTCAAAATAATTTTATTTTATTAAAAAATCATTTTTTTATTTTAAAAATTCACATTTTTTATATTTTATCAGAATTTTATTATCATCAAATTATAATCAAGATTATAAATATTAAATTATCAGAATTTAAAAATTATATATTATAATTATTCAAAAAGAGGATAAACTTTATTTCTGCAACAGGTGAAAAATTACCATTTTATTAATATATTTTTATAACAAAAATCTTATTTAAAAAAATAAACTTTGACCAAAAAAAGAACAATTACATTTTCAGTTAAAAAAATTAATTTCCAATCAAAAAACCGAATTTTCAACTAAAAAAAATTAATTTCCCAACAAAAATTTAATGGCTACATTCTCAGTCAAAAAATTCATTTTCTACAGAAAAACAACACATTTTTAACGAAATAGTCACATTTTTAAGGATTTTAATTAATATTTAACTAAAATAATGAATCTTCAATTAAAAAAAAATTAATTTTTAACCCAATAGTTAAATTTTCAATCCAAAAGATGAATTTTCTACCAAAGAAGACTAAAATTTTCACTAAGAATATCAAATGTACATCAAAAAAGATAAATTTTCGACAAAAAATGGAATAGTTGAATTTTCAGTTAAAAAAGTTATTTTTCAATATAAAAAAAAAACTAATTTTCAACCAAATTTTGAATTTTTAAAGCAATACAGCAATAAAGAAAATTTCAAACAAAAATAGCTGAATTTTCAAATAAAGAAGATGAATGTCAAAAAAATATGGAATATTAAAATTTTCAATTAAAGAAATTGATTTTCAATTTAAAAAATTAATTTTCAATTCAAAAAATTAATTAACAATTCAAAAAGTTTATTAAAAAAAAAAAAATTTCAACCAGATAGTTAAATTTTTTAGCAACAAAAATTAATTTTTAACTAAGTTAATAAATCTTCAGCCAAAAAAATAAATTTTTACCCAACAGTTGAACTTTCTGCCAAAAATAGACAAATTTTCAACATTACAGTTAAATTTTGAACCAAACAGATGAATTTTTAACTAAGAATATTAAATGTATAGCAACAAAAATTTTCAACTAAAAATGGAATAGTTAAATTTTTAGTTGAAAAATTAATTTTCAGTATAAAAAAAAAGTCATTTTCAATCGAAGAAAGGAATTTTCAACCAAATTTTGAATTTTTAAAAAGGAATGTTAATCAAATAGTTAATTTTTCAACCAATGAAATGAATTTCTAATTAAAAAATTCCTTTTTCAACAAAAAAACGAATTTTCAACAAAATAGTTAAATTTTTTAGCAAAAAAAATTAATTTTTAACTAAGTTAATAAATATTTTTGGTTGAAAATTTAACTATTCTGTTGAAAATTTGTCTTTTTTTGGTTAAAGATTTATTACCTTAATTAAAAATTAATTTTTTTGCTAAAAAATTTAACTATTTTGATGAACTTTTTTTTGTCGAAAATTAATTTTTTAAATGCAGATTAATTTTTCAAATTAAAAATTAATTTCTTTGGTTGAAAATTTAACTATAGGTTTAAATTCTATAAAAATTCAAAAATTTTAAGAACAAAAATTTTAATTTGCTGGAAATTCGATTTATTACATTATTTTTCAATAAATAAAATTCATTTTCAACGAAAAAAAAAACAATTATCAACAACAACAACAAAAAATTTTCAACGAAATAGTTCAATTTTTGATCAAAATAATTAATTTTTAACTAAAGTAATAAATCTTCAACAAAAAAATAAATTTTCACCCAATAGTTGAATTTCCTACAAAAAATAGACAAATTTTCAACCAAACAGATGAATTTTCAACTAAAAATATTAAATGTCTATCAAGAAAGATAAATTTTTGACAAAAAATGGAATAGTTACATTTTCAGTAGAAAAAATTAATTTTAAACATAAAAAGAAAACTAATTTTCAATCGAAAAAATGAATTTTCGACCACATTTTTAAATTAAAAAAAATTTAAACCTATATTTCAATTTTCAACCACAGAAATGAATTTTCGATACCAAAATGTGAATTACCAAGAAGATTAATATTTGAACACAAAAAGCAAAATATCTTAACAAAATACAGAAATTCTAAAAAATAGAATAGTTAAATTTTCAGTAAAAAAAATTCATTTTCAATTCAAAAAATTCATTTTCAACAAGAAAAAAATTATCAAAAAACTATCTAGATTTTTGAGCGAAAAAATTAATTTTTAATTCACTTAATAAATCTTCAACCAAAAAAATAAAATTCTATCCAAATTCGAATTTTCTACCAAAAAAGACAAATTTTCAACAGAAAAATAAACTTTCAACAAAATAGTTAAATTTTCAACAAAATAGTTAAATTTTTCAGCAAAAAATTATTTTTCAGCTAAAGTAATAAATCTTCTACCAAAAAATAAATTTTCACCCAATAGTTGAATTTTCTGCCAAAAATAGACAAATTTTCAAGAAAATAGAATAATTGAATTTTCAACAAAATAGTCCAATTTTTAACAAGATACATGATACATGAATTTTCAACAAAATTTTGAATTTTCAAAGAAATATTAACTTAATTGTTAAATTTTCAACCAAAGAAATAAATTTTTAACCAAAAAGATGAATTTTCAATTAAGAATATTAAATGCCCATCAAAAATAAGATTCATTTTCGACAAAAAATGGAATAGTTAAATTTTCAGTAGAAAAAATTTAATTTCAATATAAAAAAAACTAATTTTCAATCGAAGAAATTAATTTTCAACCAAATTTGGAATTTTAAAAGAATTTAAACCTACAGTTAAATTTTCAATAAAAAAAAATAATTTTCAATTTAAAAAATTAATTTTCAACATGGAAACAAATTTTTAACAAACTATTTAAATTTCTGAGCAAAAAAATTAACTTATAATCAAATTAATAAATCTTCAACCGAAAAAATGAATTTTTATCCAATATTCGAATTTTCTAAAAAAAAAAGTCAAATTTTCAACAACATAGATGAATTTTCAATAAAATAGTTAAATTTTCAAACAAACAGATAAATCCTCAATAAAAAAATTATTTTTTTTAATAGTAGTTGAATTTCCAATTCAAAAAGTTAATTTTCAACAAAAAAATTAATTTTCAAAAAAATAGTTAAAGTTAGCAAAAAATTAGTTTTCAACTAGAGTAATAAATATTTAAAAAAAAATGAATTTTTACCCAATAGTTGAATCCTATACCAAAAAATACGAATTTTCAACCAAATATTTTCAACAAAAGAAATGAATTTTTTATTTGAAAAATTGATTATCAGTTTTAAAAATTCATTTTCAACAAAATCTCAACAGAATAGTTAAATTTTTTAGCAAAAAAAAAATTTAACTAAGGTAATAAATCTTCAACCAAAAAAAAAAATTTTTCAACAAAATAGTTGAATTTTCAACCAAAAATGTGAATTAGTCACCAAGAAGATTATTATTAAATTTTTAACTAAAGTAGATAAATATTAAACAAAATATGGACTATTTGAATTTTCAATTAAACAAATTAGTTTTCAATTCAAAAAGTTAATTTTCAACAAAAAAATTATTTTCAAGAAAATAGTTAGATTTTTTAGCAAAAAGTTAGTTTTTAAATAAAGTAATAAATCTTTTTAAAAATATGAACTTTTACCCAATAGTTTAATTTTCTACAAAAAAAAAGACAAAATATCAACACAATAGTAAAATTTTCCACCAAACAGATGAATCTTCAACCAAGAAGATTTTAAATGTCTATCATAAAAGATTATTTTCAACAAAATACATCAATTTTAAATTTTTCAGAATAAATTTTTAACCAATAGTTAAATTTTCAACCAACAAAATAAATTTCTAATTAAAAAAAAATTAATTTTCAATTAAAAAAATTCATTTTCAATTTAAAAAATTCATTTTCAAAAAAAAAAAAAAGAATTTGCAACAACAAAAACGAATTTTCAACAAAATAGTTGAATTTTTCAGCAAAAAAATTAATTTTTAACTAAGGTGATAAATCTTCAACTAAAAAAATTAATTTTTACCTAATACTTGAATTTTCTACCAAAAAATACAAATGTTAAACAAAATAGTTAAATTTTCAACCAAACAGATGAATCTTCAACCAAGAAAATTTAATGTCTATCATAAAAGATTATTTTCAAATAAATACATCAATTTTGAATTTTTAAAAAGAAATTTTAATCTAATAATTAAATTTTCAACCATAGAAATGAATTTTTGATTTAAAAAATAAATTTTCAGCTTAAAAAATGTATTCACAAAAAAAAAAATGAATTTCAACAAGATAGTTAAATTTTCAACCAAACAGATGAATCTTCAACCAAGAAAATTGAATGTCTATCATAAAAGATAATTTTCCGACCAAAAATGGAATAGTTAAATTTTCAGTTAAAAAAATGAATTTTCAATCAAGGAAATAAATTATGAACCAAAATAATAATTTCTACCAAAAAAGATTAATTTTTAACAAATTACATGACTTTTCAACCAAATTTTGAATTTTGAAAAGAATTTGCAAACTAATGGTTGAATTTTTGGCCGACGGAAATTTTTAACCAAATAGCTGAATTTTCAACCAAAGAAGATCAATTTTAAACAAAACATGGAATAATTAAATTTTCAATAAAAAAAATAAATTCAATTGAGAAAATAAATTTTCATCAAAAAAACGAATTTTCAACGAAAAAGTTAAATTTTTTAGTAAACAAATTAATTTTAAACTAAGGTAATAAATCTTCAACCAAGATGATAAAATGTCTATCAGAAAAGATAATTTTTCAACCAAAAATGGAATAGTTAAATTTTCAGTTGAAAAAAATGAATTTTCAATTTGAAAAAAACTATTTTTCAATCAACGAAATTAATTTTTAACCAAAATATCAATTTTCTACCAAAAAAGATTATTTTTTAACAAATTACATTAATTTTTACCACAAGAGATAAAGTTTCAACAAAATATGGAAATTTTCAACCAAATAGCTGAATTTTCAACTAAAGAAGATAAATGTTAAAGAAGGAATCTGCATTATCATTAGAGAGTAACAAAAAATATTTAACGTCTTTTCAGACTAGATGGAGCTATGAAATGAAAATTATTTTAAATAATTTTTTTCTGGAAAAAGATCTCCTTTCGCTCCGCTGGGAATCGAACCTCAGGACTTCCGATTGCCGGTCGGGTGTTTTCCCATTAAGCTACTAGAGAGATCGAGAGAAGATTTTTTTTTCAGAAATACACGCATTATTTTGCTTGATGGTACAAATAAAATTTTTCAAGGAATCTGTATTATCATCAGAGGATAACAGAAAATATTTCACGTCTTTTCAGACTAGGTGGAGCAATGAAAGAAAAATTATTCGATGGGAAAGCACCTGACCGGAAATCAATAGTTTCGTGGTTCGATTCCGAACGGAGCGAAACGAGAAGATCTTTTTTCAGAAAAAAATGATTTAAAACTATTTTTCTTCCATAGCTCCATCTAGTCTGAAAAGACGTTAAATATTGTCTGTTATTCTCTGATGATAATACAGATTCCTTGAAAAATTTGATTTGTACAATCTAGAAAAATAATGCGTGTATTTCTGAAAAAAGTTTCTTCTCTCGATCTCTCTAGTAGCTTAATGGGAAAGTACCCGACCTGCAATCGGAAGTTCTGAGGTTCGATTCCCAGTGGAGCGAAAGGAGAAGATCTTTTTTCAGAAAACAATTATTTAAAATAATGTTAAACAAAACATGGAATAGTAAAATTTTCAATTAAAAAATTAATCTTGAAACTATTATAATGTAATTATAATCCGGATTATGAATATTAAATTTATTTCCAAATTTAAAAATAATTAAAACAACAAAAGTTAAAAATGAA
>CAKNXH010063420.1:35118-50389 GCA_932178445.1 Andricus quercusramuli
AAACAAGGTTTCACACTTGTCAAAGAGCTTTGTTGATAAGAATTGTTGGCACATTAGTAGTATTGATCGTAAAATTCCTGAACGGTTCATGATAATGAATGCTTTCCTTAAAAACAACCCTGATGTAATTTGCATGAATGCTAATAAAGACAATATTACAGTTTGTATGGAGAAATCAGATTATATTAGGTATATGGAGGATTTACTTTCCAATCGTGATGTCCTTTAAAACAATCAAGAAGAGAAACTTTCAAGATTCTAGACAATTTAAGAAAGAAAGGACTTTTAGAAGAAGATATAAGATGGACTGATATAAATTTCGAAGACACAGTTTTTGCAAGATGTTATGATTTGAGAAACATTCATAAAGATGGCTGTCTTTTGAGGATGGTTATTTCAACTATTAACACTTCTACGAAATTTTCAGAACAATGCTTTAATTTGATACTTCAAGAAGATTTTATTGAAAGGATAGTTTTCATTATGAACTCAACTTCTTTTAAATGCAATGGATCTTTTTATAGGCAAAAGTTTAGTACTCCCATAGGTTCAGTCATTTCTCCGATTTTAGCAGAAATAGTTATAGAAGATTTGCAAATCTTTGCTTTCAAGAAGCTAGATTTGGTTTTGTCCTTTTACTTTCGATATGTTGATGACACCTCATTATGTGTTCCTCTAGCAAAGTTGCAGGCAGTTATTGATGCTTTTAACAGTTTTCTTCCAAAACTTCAATTTACCCATGGAATAGAGAAGAATAATAAAATCAGTTTTTTGGAAATAGAAGTATTTAAAGGCCAGGATGGTAATATTATTACTAACTGGTATAGGAAAACTACATATTCAGGTAGAAATTTACATTTCTTTTCGGCTCATCCTTTTCAAAACAAAATTGCAGTAGTCAAAAACTTAGTTGAAATAGTTCTACGTTTGTGCCACATTTTATTTCACAAAGAGAATTGGAATATTGTTAGGAATATCCTTTTTCTTAATCATTACCCACAAAAGATAATTGAGCAGCATATCACAATTAGGATTCAACAAACAAAGTAACATTCTATCTACAGATAATCAGAAGGAATTGAGAGAATATAGTTCTTTTAATACTTTTTTTCTTCCTTTTTTTGGTCAATTTTCGAAAACTATTGAATTTATGTTGGAAAAATTTAATATTGATACTATTCTTCGTATACCATATGATCTTGAAAGGTTTTACAAGACAAAAACAAAACACTGATTTTTCTTTCAACTAGATAAAACTATTAAATCCTAAAATACAAAATTTGCATGACATACTTTTAATTAGTATATCATGGTTAATTATTATCAAAGTATAACTAAATAAAGAAACCATACCTGAAAAAATATTCCCTGACAATTTCAAGTTTTATCCAGATATCTCAAGGTTTTTTTAGATATAATTTTTTATAGTAAAGAGCTGTTCAAAGATTTCTCTTTTTTTTTAAAGATTAATTTTGAAACATAAAGAATAATTTTCTACAAAAAATACGTCTTTTGAAGAAAATAGAAGAAATCTCAACTAAAAAATACAAATTTTCAACCAAATAGTTGAATTTTCAGTTAAAAGAATTAATTTTTACACAAAATTTTAAGCTAAAGTGATGAATTTTCAACTAAAAATGATAATTTGTCAACCTAAAATTGAATCGTTAAATTTTAAATTTTGTATCATATTCAACTAAAGGAAGGAATTTTTAACTTATAGAATGTTGGAATATTCGACTGGAATAATTATATTTCCAGTTTCAAAAAAAATTAAAATTTTCGCACTTATCCACAGTTTAACAATATGGTGGTTGAAAAAAGGCTTTTTGAAGACAAGTGGAATACTTTTGAATATCAAACTTTTCAAATTAAAAAAAATAGTTGAAAAAAAGAAAAATACACGCTATAATTTCCAAGGCTACAAAATTGAAGAATGAATAAAAAATGTATAAATGTTACAAATTATGCCATTTCAGGTAATTTTAAGGTAGAAGTATCAATTTATATATTAAAATTTTTTTTTAAATTTTTTTACGTTTTAAATTACTTTGGAATCTTTTCAAAACTTTTAAATAGATTTTAAACTCACTCGATTATTTTCCAAATTAATAATTGTTCAACATTTTTTTAACTTTTTAAATATTCGCTTAAAATTAATTGTTCAAAACAAAAAATCATTAAAAATTTTCCCAGCAAACTTGAGAAATTTTTTTTATTCTCTTAAAACCTTTAAAGATCCTTAAAAAGCTTGAAAATTTTATTTCGAAAGTTTTTTATTTCTCGTAATCTTTTCCGGTTTGAAATTAAATTTGGATCTTCTCAAAACAAGTAAATATCTATTATACTTATTCAGATTTTTTCCAAATTGATAATGGTTTAATTGTTATTTAAGCATCAAAATTCAACAATTTCACTTACACATTAAAAATTTGTTAATAGAATTTTAATATTTGATTTATAATTGCTCATTTTAAATGAAAAGTAAAATATTGCTAAAAATTCAAAGAAATGGCTTACTTAATTGAAAAATTTCAAATTAAATGAGTTGAACATGAAATACTTGAGATTGAAACAATATTTGAATAGAATTTGGAATCAAATAAGAGAGTTCAATTTTTCAATTTATTTTTTTAATTATGAATAGTTTATAAAGTTTCAATCGGACGATAACATTTGTTTAACTACTAAGGCTTTTAAATTGAAAAATTGAATCTTTTGTGAAACCTTGTATTTTTTTAAAGATTTGAAATTTTATGAGTAACATTAAATTACTGAAATCAATTTAAAAATTCCTAGGATCTTTCAAAATACCCTAAAATATTTTTAAGAAATTTTTTAAGCTCTTCAAAATCCCTTGCAATTTTTAAAAGCACCCTAAAATATTTCCAATTCTTTGAAATTCTCGCAAATGATTGAAATTCTTTTATTCTTTAAAAACCACTCAAAACTTTCTTAAAATTTCCAGCAAACTTTTTAAATCTCTTTAAAATCAAATGAAAATTTAAAAAATAGCCTAAAATATTTCAAATCCTTTGAAATTCCTTCAAATTATTCAAATACAAAAATTCCTCGGAGTCATTAGAAATTCCCCAAAATATTTCAAGACCTTTCAAAACTTTGAAAATTACTTAAAACTTTTTAAAGCTTTCAGAAATGCCTTGGAATCTTTTAAATTACTCTAGAATATTGCAAAACCTCTAAAAGTTTTCAAATCCTTAAAATTTTTTTGAAATTCCTTCAAATTGTTGAAATCTCTTGGAAATACCTTGGATTCTTTTGAAATACCCTAAAATATTCCTAATCTTGAAAAATTCCTTCAAAAATGAACATGAACATGGACATATATATGAACATATGAACATAAATAATATATATATATATATATGTATGTGTGTATGTATGTATGCATGTATGTATCAGTGGCAAAAACTGAAGCGCAATATAAGTGACGCTTTAACAAAAGTCAACAATTTCTCGAATATTCGTCCCGGATTATAATCTATTCTCATTCATCTATCTCCAAACTGCGCAATATTAAAGGCTGTATACAATAACAGCCAACACTTAACTTTTCAGAAAGTGACTTGTTTTTTATTATACTAGAATATTACAAGCGCGCGCTAACTTTTGTATTCATGTTTCTCCTTTACTCAATTTTCGAATCACTACTTATTCCTTCAAATTTCTTGACCAATCAAATTTTTGAATTCATAGCGCAAAAAACCATTCCAGAATTATTTTCATTGAATAATTGTAATAATTTTTACTTCATATTTTTCTAAAAATTTGAATTTTTAATAACCCTCTAAACTATTCCAGAGAAAATTAAAATATATGTGCACATAATTTCGAAATGAATATGCAGATACTCATTTCACAACATCCCGAAATTAAAAAGAAATATATCATTAAAATAGAGGTATTTCAAACATTAATGAACTTTTATTATACAAATTATAGTCAATACTCAATAACATAACCTTGAAGTAAATAATCAGTTTGTGTAATCTAATAAAAAGTAATTAAAATTCAATCATCATGTAATTTAAAATTGTTGAAAAAAATAATCAGCTAATATTGAATTAATCTGTTTATAATATAATAAACATTCAATAATTTTTATTGAAACATTGAAATGATTTGTATACTCCATTTAAAAGAAAATCACCATCATTTCTGAAAATGTAATATATTAGTAACCTACTTCCATATATTAATTTCAGAAAAAAATAAGACCATATTCACATATAATATTGAAAATTGAATTCGGATACTCACTTCACAACATCACAAACATTTGAAAAAATTATTTAATTTTAATGGAAATATTTTAAAGTAAAGAGCGAGACATCATTTGAAGATTTAAAGTGCACGACTTGACCAACATAATAAATCCGGAAACAAATATCAATGATAATTAATATAATTATAAATAACGCATTGAAATATATTGATAAATCATTCAAATATATTCTTGCTTCATTTTGAGGTTATTTAATGTAATATTGTGAAAAAACTGAATTTTTATACAATGTCATTTGCGGATACATTCACGGCAATTTTTGTGAATCAGGGCATCAAAGTACTGCATCGCAAAATCATTAAAACATTAATACCTATAATTTTGAAGATTACATTCCGATCCGATAATCAGTTCACGCAATATAAAAATCATTAAACATGTATTTGCAATGGAATGTTTAAATAATTATATATATATATATATATATGATTATATTTTTTAATTTTAACTTTCCTTTCTGAAAATATGATTGATTAATAAACTTTCACACTAATTAATAATTTATTAATGTATTATTTATTGATAATCTTTCCCAATAATTCCAGAAATGTTAAGTTTTAATATAATCAATTAATAATAATTTTCATAATGATCATAAAAAGGCAATAATAAAATAATGTTTAACATTATTTTCATTGAAATATTCGAATAATTTTCAATTCATATATTTTTTGAATTTTAAAATTGCATTTTTGACCATTTTAATCATTGATAACCTTTTATACTGATTCCAGAAAAAAATTAAAACATATGTCCATATAATTTTGAAAATTGAATTCAGATAATCATTTCACAATATCGCAAACATTAAAAAAAAAACTATATATTTGTAATGAAAGTATTTTGAATGAAAAATCAACTTTTATTGTATAAATCATAGCTCATATTTAAATACGTAACCTCAAAATAAATGATCAATTTATGTTACTTGATAGAGAAAAATTGAAATTCAATCTTTATGTAATTTAATATTGTGAAAAAAATAAATCAGCTAATAATTAATTAATCAGATCACAAAATAAGAAGCATTCATCTATAATTTTCATTAAAACATTCAAATAATTTTTACTCTATTAATTTTTCTAATTTGAACTTTCATTTCTGGAAACCTAATTTATTAATAATCGTTTAAAGTAATCCCAAAAACTGTAGTTTTCAATAGAATCAGTTATCAGTATATATATTTTCTTCATTTGAAAATGCATTTCTATACATTCAATTTATTATAGACCTTTAAGGGTAATTCCAGAAAAAATCAAAATATATGTACATATTATTTAATCATTCCACAACATAAAAAGCAATAAACAGTTATTTTAATTGAAAGATTTGAATAATTTTTACTTTATATTTTCCTGCAAAATGTAATTAATATTAACTTTTTAAACTCATTTCATAGAAAAGTAGAATATATGTGCATATAATATTGGAAGCAGAATTCAGGTACTTATTTCACAACATCACAACAATTAAAAATAAAAAGCATTAAACTATAACTTTCAGTGAAACTTTCAAATAATTTTGTCCTTACATTATTGCACATTTTTACTTTCATTTCTAAAAATTTCATTTATTCATAAACTTTTATACTAATTTCAGCAATAATAAAACATATTTACATATATTTTTGAAAATTAAATTCAGATACTCATTTTACAAAATCAGGCACATTTTTAAATTATGTAATTACAATAAGGGTATTTTTAATATTAGTGAATTTTTATTACAAAAATTATATCCAATGTTTAATTATAAAACCTTAAATTAAATTATCAATTTATGTTACTTAATCCGAAAAAAGCTACATTTTTTCCTTTATTTAATTTAATATAGCGAGAAAAATCATTAGCTTATAATTAATTAATCAGTTCACAACATAAAAAGCATAAAAAAATTATTTTCATTGAAACTTTCAAATAATTTTCACTTTATAAATATCTTTTTGAAATTTTACATTTTCTTTTATTAAACTTAATTTCTTGATAATCTTTCAACTTATTCCAGAAAATGTTATTTTAAACAGAATCAGTTAATATTTAATAAATGAAAAGCATTAAACAAATATTCTGATTGAAACATTCAAATAATTTTTACATTGTATATATTTTTTTAATTTGAAATTGAATTTGATTTATTAATGATTTTCAAAACTAATTCCAGAGAAAATTAAAATATATGTGCAATAAACAGTTGTATGTATATTTAATCTCTCCCTTTTACGGGTTTGAGGGCCTCCGCTCCCTGTACATATCTTTACATTTCATCCTTAGTCTAACTTATTCGCTGCTTATATTCTAAATCTTCGCCTTACATGATAACAGTCATATTACTACTATTATTCTTAACTTTCTACAAATCTAAGCATGAGCGACCTTCCAGGGCTTCCGTTTTCTCTTACCATCAATTGCATTTTCAACGATTTAAAATTTACCATTTTTCTAGTGACTTTCCTTCACAGAGGATTACCCGTTTGGCTCTGCCCTGTTCCCTTGCTTTCTCTTATTTCTTCCAGCTTTTTCATCCACATCACTCCCTGTCCATTACCATCCAAGATCCATCTCACACACTCATCCACACTCAACTGTCCATCTTCCTCTCCCGTACACCTCTCTAACACATGTGCCCATGACTCCACCTCGTATCCACATACTCTGCACAAATTATCCTCTTCATCCATCCAATATCTACAAGATCTCACTCCTTCCCCCATTCTAAACCGTACCACCCTATTCCATTTGTCTTCCTTTTTCATCTTTTGCAAATATTCTGGTTCCGTCACCCCTTTGACCATCATATACCATCTATTGTACTTCGAATCCATAATCTTTCTCCATCTCTCTTCTCCTTGTCTTACTAATAGCTCTAATTCTATGTTCTGCCAATCCAGAACCCCTTCCTGCATATCACAAACATTCCTCATTTTTGTCCTTTCTTCCTCCCATTTCGAGTTTCCCAAATTTCCTCTCGTCTCCTTGTTCCGAACTTCGTCCAAGCATACTTGTGCTATCCTGCTCCCCTCCCCCCTTTTCAGTTTCTCTTCAAACCTCCAGGCTCTCTTAATTTGTCTAGTTACCATTTTTTCCCTTCCTAGTTCTTCCCTTATCATGTATCCTGGACAACTCCAACTAACCCCCATTACCCATCTCAGAAATCTTTCATGTATGCTTTCCACTTTCCTATGTTCCTTCCATCCCCAAACCTCCACTCCATAACACAACACCGCCCAAACCAACGCATCAAACAACCAAACCCTCATTCTCCAATCGTCCTTGAACCTTCTCTTTCCTATACCCCATACTTGGCCCATTACTTTACTCGCACTTTCGATTCTTTTCCTCACCTGCAAATCGTTTCCCCCTCCTGACTCAAACCAAAAACCTAGGTAACAGAACTCCTCCACACTTTCCACTGTTTGTCCGTTCATCTTCCAAACGTAACCTATTTTGGTCTTTCTATTTCTGAAGCACATCACCTTGGTCTTCCCTACGTTCACCGTCAGTTCTTTTGTTCCCACGTACTCTTCGAAAATTCTTATCATTAGGTTCATCCCCTTCTCATCGTCTGCTATTAGAACTACGTCGTCCGCGTATGCTAGGGAGTATAGTTTGCTATTACCCAGGATCGTCCCCCCTTTCCCTTTCTCCTTTAGCTTCTCCTCTAGGTCTGCCAGCAGCAAATTAAAAAGTAGTGGACTCAACGGGCACCCTTGCCTTAGACCTCTTCCTGTCCAGAAAACCTCCCCTTTTTCCCCGCGTATCTTCACCCTAATCCTGGTTTCAGTAAAAATTTCCTTTATCCTCTCCACCAGCCCTTCTTCTATTCCCCTCTCTTTCATTGCCTGCCATAGCACTTTTCTATTCACTGAGTCAAAAGCTGCTTTGAAATCTACAAACAAAGCAACTAATTTCCCTCTTTTTCTCCCTAAGTTTCTGTTAACCAAGTAGTTGAGTACGTAAATGTTGTCTATTGTCCCCATCCCTTTTCTAAATCCCGTCTGGTTGTGTGGGATACTTTGCTTCTCTTCTATCTGGTTCTCTAACCTTTTTCTTAGAATTTCTGTGTATATTTTATAGCCCCCTTGCATGAGAGTGATCCCTCTGTACTCTTCTACCTTCTTACCCTCCCCTTTCTTAACAAGCGGTACTACCAGCCCTGTCATCCACTCCTCCGGCCACCCTTCTCCTTTCCAGACCTTGTTGCATATCCTCCACATCACTTCCCTAATCCCTTCTCCTCCATACTTTATCGCTTCGTTCTCCACACCATCCTCTCCTGTGGCCTTGTTTCTTTTCAGTCTATCTATCGCCTCATTCACTTCTTCTCTTGTTATTTCGTTCGCTTCCTCCGTTTCTCCCTGGACTGTCTTTCTATTTTCCCCTTTGATCCTATTTTGTTCTCCCCCTAACAGACCCTTAAAATAATCCGTCCATTCATCCATTTCTATTTCTTCATTCACGCCCTTCCTTCCTCCTCTTTCCCTGTTTATCACATCCCAGACCCTACCTTCTTTGATTGCTTTTTCTACTTCTTCCTTGTATTTCTCCGTTCCCCTTTGCTTTTTCCCTTCCAGCATCTTCTCATGTTCTCTTTTTCTCCTGTTGTACTCCGCCTTCTCTATTTCTCCTTTCCTCCATTTTCTTACAGACTCTTTCATTCTCTCCTTACTCTCCCTGCATTCCTCGTCCCACCATCCTCTCTTTCCCTCTTCTCTCCCTTCTTTTGTACCTATCTCATCCTTCACCTTCTCAATCGACCCTTTCAACCTTTTAATTAACGCGTCTACTCCCTTCTCCTTTTCATATCTAACATTCTCCTTTTCCATCTTCTGTTCAAACACTTTTAATTTATCTACCCCCCAGACTCCCATTTTCGTGTTCCTTTCCCCTCCTCTTTCCTTTCTCCCTCTGCCACGCTTATGGACGCCACCTTTCAGTGTAGCTATTACTGGGAAGTGTTCTGACCCTATCTCATTTCCTACATTCATACTGCATATCATATTACTCATTCTTTCTTCCGCCAGGATGTAATCTATGACTGTTTCTCCCTTACCTATAAATGTAATCTCTCCTTTCTCATCTCCTTTCATGTTGCCATTACATATAAACCATCCGGTTTCTCCTATTATGTCTAGTAACCTCCTCCCCTCCCGGTCTATCTCCCTATGTTTGGAGCTCCTTATATATGCCTCCTTTTCTTCATCCCAAGTCCCTCCCCCTTGCTCGCCAGTCCAGGCATTTAAGTCACCTCCTATCAAAACCAATTCTTCCTTCTTTTCCTCCATCCACCTCCTTATTACTCTCCAACCTTCCTCTTCCCCTCTTCTTCTATATACACAAACCACCGCTATTTTGACTTTCCCTATTATAATCCTTCTTACCATTGTTCCCTCCTTTTCTTCCCTGTCCTGCTCTGTTTTACCTTTTACTGAAAATTCTTTTCTCACCCCTGATACCATGCCGCCCATTCCTCTACCTTTAACGTGTTCCTTTCTTGCTTCTTGCATTGTCCACACATACCCTTTAGGTAACAACCTTTTCATCCCCTTCCAATCCTTCTCATCCGCCCAGGTTTCACTCATCATAATCACGTCCCACTTTTCTAACTCCCGCCAGAAACCTTCATTCTTGTTCTTCAGGCCTGACACATTCCAGAAAGCTATTTTCACTTTTTTCTCCTCCCTTCCCTCCCCTATCCTCCTTACTTTTCTTCCGCCTTGCTTTTTTGAAACCCCTCTGTTTGCTCTCTAGCCTCGTTTGAATCTTCCTTTCTTCTACCTTTCTCAACTCTTTTTCCCTTTTTCCTTATTTCTTCTACTTCCTCGTCCCAGACCCACTCCTCCCCATTTATCCATAATCTGTCTCGCCCTATCCATACCATGCATCCCTTTTTCCTCTCTATCCATGCTCTCTGTTCTATTTGCCATCTCCTTTTCCTCTCCCTCCAAGTCAAATCCTCTTCAATTCTCTCCCTTCTTCCCTTCAATAATTTTTTGTTCTCCATAATTTTCTTTTTCTCCTCCTCACTCCCTACTTTTACTACGAACATTCCTTCATTTCCTTCCTTCGTCATTCCTAATCTCTTAACTCCTTCTACCCTTACCCGAATTCCAATATCGCTCAGCAGATTTTTGATTTCAATTTCCCCTGTTTCACTCTCTATTTTCAATCCCTTGACTACTATGTTATTTTTTCTCTTCGCCCTTTCTTCCCCCTCCAACCTTCTTTCAATCTCACTCAGTCTCTTCTTCAATCTTTCATTCTCATTTTGCACGTTATCTCTCCCTTCTACTTCTCCCGCACTTTCTGTTCCCTTCCCCATATGCTCATTCCTAACTTCTAATTTGCTCACCCGTTCTTCCAGTTGTTTTATCTCCCTATTTGTCTGTTCGTCAATCTCTCTCTGTCTATTCTCTATGGCCTCTAGTTTACCCCATACCTTGTCTTTCTCCTCTTTCCAGAGTTTATCCCACTCTTCCCACTTTTCTCTTACTTTTCTTACTTCCCCCCTAACTTCCTTCCCCTGCCTATTCATATCTTCCAGACTCTTCCTTGTTTCCTCTCTAAACCCTTTTATGAGGGCTGCTAGCTTCTCAAACATCCCCCCATCCCCCCTATCTCTGTCTGGTGTTTTTCGTTTAATCTTCACTTTCTTGTTATCCTTGTCCCTTTCAGGATCATCTTCCCCTTCCTCTCTTTTTCTTTTATCTTCCCCTTCACTGCTAGTCGCGCTCACCTTTTTTTGCCATTCATCCAGACTCCTATTAGAGCCTGCGCTACCTAGCCTGTTGAGGCGCTGTAAGTTTGAAGGTCTCCCGCGTTTCTGGCTCGTGCCTGAACCCCTTCTCTCAGCTGATTCGACCCTGGTCAGTGTCTCGAACGTCTCGTCATCGCTACTGTCAAATTCTCCCTTCTCCCCACTAACAGCGCTCAAAACCTCGTCCGCTCTTGCTTCTTCCTCTCCCTGCCCTCTGTCGCCCGTTCGTGGACTTCGTATGGTCGACATTCCTACCTTACCAAGGAGTCCTCGATGTTTCCCGCTCTTAGCTTGCCTACCTCTTGCCCCCCTTACCGACAACTATTTTCTACACCTAACCTCAAAACAAAATTTGGACGTTTCAACTTTCCTTTCTCACAACTTATTTCCACCCTTTACACACTTGCATTCACTCACCCTTCTTCCTTTACACCTGCTCTCCGCACTCACTGCCCTTTCTGCACCCACACACGCTGATTCCCTTCACCAAAGCCAAAAAACGCAACACTTGACACAAAAGAGTTCTCTCACGATCGGTACCGAAAACGGAAGCCGTGCAATAAACAGTTATTTTCATTGAAACATTCGAATAATTGTTACTTTATATTTTTCTGAAAATTTAAATTAATAATAATTTTTTTAACTAATTCCTTAGAAAAGTAAAATATATGTATATATAATATGGAAAGCATAATTTGAGGTACTTATTTCACAACATCACAAAAATTTACAAAAATTATAAAACTGGAATTGAGGTACTTTGGACATGAATAATCTTTTATCATAAAAAGTATAGCTTATATTCAATTGCATAGCCTTGAAGTAAATAATAATTTTATGTACCAAAGATATAACATCTTTAATAACAACTTACATTGAAAGTAATGGTAAAATATGGCGACTATCATGATCTGGACCAATACCTGCGTTTTTATATGAAGGAAGTAGTGCGGTTATGAAAATAACTTATGCAGTAATAATTTTTGTATACCCTTACAATAAAATGATATGTTGGAAACATATGCCTATAGAATATCTCGGCAGGATATGGGATATCCTGAAAACTGTCCCCAAAATTCCACACAATGTCTTGTGCGCGATATATATAATTTTGGCAAAAAAATCCAAATTTCTGGAATGCATATTTATCAAAATATGAGCCGCTGGATAGTGTAAGGGCATATAAAATTCACATGGACGTTCCGGTTGATCCCTGTTGTCTTTATAATCGATTTTGAAAATTACATTTTTGAAACATATGGTTTTGTAGGAAATTTCATGACCATATGTTTCAAAAATTTAATTTTTATAATCGATTTTAAAGACACGAGGGGTCAACCGGAACGGCCATGTGAATTTTACATGTCCTTACACTATCCAGCGCCTCATATGTAGAATGCATGAAAACATAGAGATTGGCAATAATCCGCTTAATAGGAATTTTGACTATTCGGGTTCTTTCAAATTTTATCTCATATAGTTATGAAAAAAATATTACTGCAAGTTATTTTCATAAACAATAAGAACCTACTTATGACAAAAAACATATGTCAATTTCTGAAAATTTGAGAGTTTGGATGTTATTACATTTACAACCTCTGAATTGCGCAGTTTGAAGATGCGCTTTTTTCACTATTATAACAAAAAAAATCAATTTTTAGGATAAAAAAATCTAATTAATATGTACCATTGTATTAAAAAATATAAATGAGAATAGATGATAATCCGACACGATTCGAGAAAATTGTTGACTTTTGATAGAACGTCACTTATCATTGCACTTCATAATGTTATTCTTTGTACAATATCTCCGGAAAAATACATAATATTGTTAAATCCCGGATGGAAAAAATTTTTACAAGAAATTACATTTCTCCAACTGTAATTTTTTTGTAACATGTTATTTTTTGTAAAAATGTACAAAATTCAACAACAAAAGATAGTTAAATACAAATAGCTTATTTTTTCTTATAGTTTCTTATAGAAAAGTAGAAAAGTTAACAATGAAGTGCAAGTTTCTACTATTCAAAAATCTGTATAACTTTTTATTAATATTTTTTTTTTACTTTTCTGTAGAAATGTACAAGGTATTAGAGAAAACTTCAGATTTTCTTTTTTAATTGGGCATTTGCTGTCATAAAAACACTTTTATTTTCACGAAAATTATTGTAGAAAATTACAAATCTTTATACAAAAAAATACAAGATTGAGAAGGTTTTGAGAAGATTCAAACTCAATTTAAAACTGAAAAAGATTTCGAAAAATACAAAACTGAATTAAAATTTTTGAAGATCTCGAAATAAAATTTTTTTGGTTAAAAATTAATTTTTTTGGTGAAAATTCATATTTTTTCTTATTATTTTATTATTATTTTTTCTTATTGATCTTGAAAGGTTTTGAGAAAATACAAAAAAATTCTTAAGTTTGCTGGGAAAATTTAAAATGATTTTTTTATTTCAAAAAATTAATTTTTTTGAGAATACTAAAAAAGTTTTGAATTTTTTTTTTTAATAATGAATAACAATTGAACAATCATAACAAATTTATAAGCTCTTAAGGCAGTTTAAAAGGTTTTAAATGAGTAAAAAATTTGTATCAATATTCCTAGAAAAAATAACAATATTTTTTTTAAATTAATCTTAAAAGAATATTTAATAAGATTTCCAAAATTGTCAAAAAAGAATCTGGATAATTTTTGTACTTTTTCAAGATTTTCCAAAATTTTGTTGGGGAAGTTCGAGTTTCAAGATAATAAAATTATTATTACATTCCTCGAAAATTTTTCAATTATTTTTTAAAAATATTTTTAAACATATACTTATTTTGTTATATTTTAACTGTACAATGTATAGAAGTTAAACATTGAAATTTTGCAGTTTGACGGATTTTAATTAAAAATTTTCAATAATTCAACATTGAAGAATTAATAAAAAAATGTATAAATTTTGGAAATTATATAATTTTAGGCAATTTTAAGCTAGAAACATTAATTTATACATCAAAATTTGTTCTAAGATCGTTTTTAATATTCGCTTAAAAATTTGTTAAAAAAAAACATTTAAAAATTTTCCAGGAATCAAATGCAAATATTGTTATTTATTATCTTGAAACATGAATTCTTTCTACAATTAAAAAAAAAAAAGAATTTACAAGCAAAAAAAACAAATTAAAAAAAAATGGTTAATTTTTCAAACAAATAAATTAATTGTTATTTGAAATTAATCAAAATGATACATTTTTAACAACAAAGAAGTATTAATAAGAAAAAAGTATCGAAAATTTTTCTTAATTTTTAGTCAAGAAAATTAATTTTCTATCATAAAAGGCGAATTAAAAAAAATACATGGCCTTTCAACCAAATATTCGAATTTTTAACAACAAAAAATTCCTTAAAAACGGAAGTTAAACTTAATTTTTAATTTAATTTTAAAATATTTTAATAGTTAAATAGTTTGAAAAATTAATTGAAATTAATTCAAATGATGAATTTTTAACAACGAAAAAGTATTAGCAACAAAAAAGTGTCACTTTTTTTATTTTTAAACAAGAAAATTAATTTTATATTAGAAAAGGCGAATTTAAAACAAAAATACATGGATTTCAACCAAGTATTCAAATTTTTGAATAAACAAAAAAAAATTGAAAATGGAAGTTAAATTCAATTTTATATTTAATTTAAAAATATTTTAATAGTTAAATAGTTTCAAAAATTTATTGAAATTAAATAACATGATGAATTTTTAACCAAAAAATAGATTTTCAACAAAAGACATAGATTTTTAACCAAATATTTGAATGCTCAACCAATAAAAATAATTTTGCACCAAAAATGAAAGTTAAATTTGAAATAGCTGAATTTTCAACTTTGAAAAAATGTTTAACTTTTTTTAAATTTTTTGTTTGTAAAATCAATTTTCAAAAAAAAAAGAATTTTCAAAAAAGCTGTTACATTTTCAAATTCAGAAATTAATTTACAATAGAAATAAAGAAATCTTTAAAAAAATTTCAATAAAAAGAAATGAATTTTCAACCCAGTAGTTGACTTTTCTACCAAAAGTGTTGAATTTTCCACCAAAAATTCAATTTTTAACCAAATAATAATGTTGATAATTTATAGACTTCAGAATAATAATTTATAAAGATTCCTTGGAAAATTTGGTATGAACCACCTTGCAAAATAATGCGTGTATTTTCCGAAAAAAGTTTCCCCCC